>JAFFST010053359.1:77994-96981 GCA_022414735.1 Noturus placidus
CTAAATGAATAAATGTAATGTAATAATAATTTATCAATTTGTATAGCGCTTTTATCAATTTGTATAGTGTAATGTAATGCTCTAAACCTAACCACGTAGTAAGATTTTTGTTTCTGAAAAATAGATCAATCTTCTTTTAAATGTTAAACTAAGGATGTTGGGACAAAATGGTACCTTACAAGTCCACACAATCACACACGACACTCAAATGCTGTACATGAACATTAAACAGAGATCAAGTAAAATAGCACGTGTCAAACGGGTTCGTCACAGGCGTTTACAGATGCCCATCAACCCGAAATGTCATCTGCAACAGCACGACGCATGCAAACCTTTCGATGCACTTTAAAGTGATTTATAAACATAGTGTTCAGAGTGAGTCACCGAACCATAACAGACTGCTAGAAAACTTCCTTTTAACATTTTTGAACAACAAAAAGTCATTAAAAAGTAAACTCTAAGAACACATGGGTTGTTCTTATGAGCCAACAAGAAAAGACAGGAATATGATAAACCACTGCTCAAATTCACGGTGTGGGTGTGGCCTAATATTCTAATAAGAATGCTTGATTGACAAGCAGAATTAAATACTAAATAACTTGTGGTCAGCAATGCCATTATCTTGCACATCATGGCTGATTATTATATTCATAATGAACGGTCATGAGCGGCCAGGTGGAAGTACAGAAACACGCACAGGAACTCTGCCAGGATTTGCACATAAGCAGCGAATGATAAATGACGCCCAGGTGGCTTTTTTTTTAAACCTGTAGGTCAATAACAGAAGGTCTCTGTCGGCGCGGTTGGAAAAAAATCAGACCTTGATTGAAGTGTATGTGCCAGACTGTACATTCACAGCTAATCCAGATGGATGTTGGACACACTGGGCTCAGAGAGCTGGTAGAGAGGATGAGTTAGAAAACTATTTATGTAAAAAGTTCTCCAGCTCGCAGCTTTGCTCTGCTGAAATATCAATACACCAGGTCACACCTATGCATCAGCTTATTGTGTAATAATATAGATATTAAACTAGCAGCCGGAAATAACAATAGCCTGAGGAGTGTAACATCAAGTACTGGCATCAAATGAGGCTCCAAAGCAGCTTAAAGAGTTCTTTAGTTTGTTTCCAAACATTTAAAAGGTCATATGTAGAACCTAATATCTAAAGTTTTAGTATTTCTTTGAGGAATGAAAGAATACGTCTTTAGATAGCTCGGCTACACATCCATGTTTTATTCCTCCTCTGTGACAACATTCGCAGCAATGATTGATTATTATTTTAGACACTGAACTACATGGCAGACATTTTTATCCATTCATAGTTGCATTTAATATTCTAGAACGGTGGTCACCAATCCTGGTTCTTGAAGATCTACCTTCCTGAAGACTTTAGCTCCAGCCGAAATCGTGCCCACCTGAGCATCTAATCATTTCCTCGAGAAGTTCTGGATCAACTAAAACAGGTGTGGTTGGAGACGAAACCTGCAGGAAGGTACTGTAGGTGGTCCATGACCACTGTTCTAGAACGTCTGTCTAGCAGCTATAATAATAGACGAAATAAACGACCTTCTCGTAGAAACCATCACCGTCTCGATGATTATGTGATATTAGAAAATATGGGCGGCTGTGGCTCAGTCGGTAGAGCGGGTTGTCCACTAATCCACTAATCGTAGGGTTGGTGGTTGGAATCCCGGCCCGGGTGATCCCATGCCGAAGCGTCCTTGGGCAAGACACTGAACCCTAAGTTGCCCCCGATGGCAAGCTAGCACCTTGCATGCAGCTCTGCTACCATTGGTGTGTGAGTGTGTCTCATTTGTAAGTCGCTTTGGATAAAAGCGTCTGCTAAATGAATAAATGTCAATGTAAATGTAAAAATAGAAAGAGTGCATTAATATAGACCAATCAGAATCGAGAATTCGACAGCACTAATCGGTTAACGATGTTCGTACGCTTTTGTTATTAATATGGCCGGGAAAAATATTTTAAAAAACCCCGTTCTTGATGGTGGATTAAGACTTTTGGAGTCTACGATGTATAAAATCACTGTACGAGTGTGTGTGTCTTTCATCATGCTCTCATTGTCTGTTGTGTTTACCTTCCTCTTCTTGAAGGCCTGGCGGGACAGATAACCCCGGCAGGTAGCCTGGAACAACGTGATGTTGCGTCTGGTCTGCTCATCTCTCTGCTCCTCTAATTTAGCCAAAGTTCCCGCTCTGAAAAACACCTAATACACACACACACACACACACACACCGAGTGGATCACTACAACGTAAACGCTACAATTTACCACCGGAATTGCACTTTAACTCAACATGATGCAATCCTACTGCAACCCTGGCTTATACGTATTTTCATATTCTATTGTTCTTAATGTTATTTTCCTGCTCCGCTTGTGTAACCGAACTGTCTGTACACGCTGTGTGTTGAATGGAAATCTCCACCTGACTAAGCAGGAAAAAGAAAAACGCACTTCACTGTACTGTACACTGACCCAGACACACACGACTGTTCAAAAGTGTAGGATCAGCGGTCAGATTTGATTCAACTCTCATATTTTATTCATTAAAACTCACCACGGTGCAGATTTACATATATCTAAAGCTTTTATATAACAGTCAACCTTTAGAAAACCGGGCAATGCCTGAAGGGTAAAGGTCTGTTTAGTATTTTAAGTCCGTTATCAGAACGATGAAATTGTTCGTTATTAAAATTCTCCATCCAAGTAATTTGTCCTCAAAACGACGACTCTATTCAAATGTAAAGTTATGTACAATGACGGACAGTGAAAGTGATTTGAATAGTAAGGCCTTCCATCGACTCCAATGCTAAAGAACAAGTAGTTATGACTAGCGCGCTAAACCTAACCACGTCGTAAGATTTTTGTTTCTGAAAAATATATAAATCTTCTTTTAAATGTTAAACTAAGGATGTTGGGACAAAACGGTACCTTACAAGTCCACACAATCACACACGACACTCAAATGCTGTACATGGACATTAAACAGAGATCAAGTAAAATTCAAACGGGTTCGTCACAGGCGTTTACAGATGCCCATCAACCCTGCAACAGCACGACGCATGCAAACCTTTCGATGCACTTTAAAGTGTTTTACAAACATAGTGTTTCATAAGCACAGTGTTCAGAGTGAGTCACCGAACCATAACAGACTGCTGGAAAACTTCCTTTTAACATTTTTTAACAAAAAAAAAAAAAAAAAAACATTTTTAAATCATGAAAGTCATTAAAAAGTAAACTCTAAGAACACATGGGTTGTTCTTATGAGCCAACAAGAAAAGACAGGAATATGATAAACCACTGCTCAAATTCACTGTGTGGGTGTGGCCTAATATTCTAATAAGAATGCTTGATTGACAAGCAGAATTAAATATTAAATAACTGTTGTATAAAAAGTTACCCAATTATAAACAGGTTACGCTTGCTAGATTCTCTTCCGCTCGCTTGTTTTAGGGGTTTTCAGGGAAGTGCGATTCTGCTAGAAGGCGTTAATGGAAATCTCTTAATCTAGACCTGCAAGTGGTCCGGTTTTTCCTGTGCACCTGCCAAACAATTAACCGTCCGTTCCAAAGTCCATGAATCCGCAATTGTGTGGAAGCGGAGGAGGCTGAGCTTGTTTAGGCGCTGCAGTGTGTCTCCGTTCTCTCTGCCTCTGCTTTCCAGTTGATGGGATTAGGTCTGTGCTAGGAGACTTCGGTTTAATTTGTGATTAGCAGGGGAGTGTGTTGGGGCAAGATGCGCTGAATAGCCTTGTAACCTGTCGAACAATGACTGTGACACAAAAAGACGATGCTTCTGTTGTGGCGCCGATTGAGTCGCAAGATAAGTGGCTGTTTTCTGGCGCCGGTCTTAGCACGCACTGACGCGCTAAACTAACTTGTCGTTCTGGCTGTTGCTTCTAGTATCAAAGAAATAAAAGTCTACAAGTAAAGCAAGTACTCACCCTGCTCAAGCCCATGTGATAGCTGCTCTTCTCCAGGTCCAGACTCTCCAGCAGCTCCTCGACGGCCTGCAAAAACACATGGACATTTGTTTTTATTCAAGCATGTTCACTTGGAAGACAATCCCAGCTCCAAGCTGAGATTTAAGGGTCTTGCTTGCATTCCAAAAATCTTTCTAGAGGCTTCCTGTTGAATTATGATCTACCGCCGGAGACCGATCACGGTTTTAAGTGTTGCTGCATCTATAAATAAACAGATAAACAAGACTAAAACTAACCAGAGTTGAACTACTTTACAGTCCCCAAGCGTCCTACTAATGCTCAGCTTCAGTGTCATCTCTCTCTCTCTCTCTCTCTCTCTCTGAGCAAGTCTTCAAAACCCGATCTGAAAGGCCCCATCTAGATTACAGTGGACGAGGGGGTGGCAGCCCGCAGCACTAAAGCGCCATTGTTCCAGTCTGTTTCCACAGAAACCCATCAGCGAGATGCTGGCACAGGGGAAATCTGCTTCTCGTACTTTTTCACCCGCTCTCTCCCGCTAAGGCTGGCTTTTGTGCGCTCCTCCTTCATCCCACCGTTTCATTTCGGCAAGGCTTCATCCACAGGGAATTCAAACACAATTGACCTTCCTTTCTCTCACAATTCTCGTCAGGATGAGAGCGAGAGCGAAAAAAGAAAAAGTCTTCACGCTTATTTTCTGCCACACAAATTCAACAAAGTCGAGCAGCTGGGGAGATTTCAAATAAACCTATAGTTTTGCAAGCACAGTCCCGTCGTTAGGTTCAAGATGGCAACCACATTTTTCAAACTTGATAATTGCTCTACGATTTTTAGGCCATTTTCCAAGCCCTAAGCCCCAGAGCAATTAATATATTTCTCCTGTCTGCACCCTGTATTGATTCCAGCAGGAAACACAGCTGGGAAAGCTTGATTAAGCCGTCACAATGGGCACGATTAACTGAGCTTTATTTCTCTGTTACGGTGGCACAATAGCGAGAGATGAGCGCCAGGCTTTGTCTCGTCTCCCCCGAAAGCTCTTTATCCCTCTCTCCACTCACCCTTTTCTCATCCTTTACGATGTAGTTACGGCCAAGCTTTTTGGTCAGGTGTGGAGCCAGGACATCGAAGCGCCGCCGGAACTCCGAGAACACCATGTGGTCTGGATAACCTGCGATTTAAAAAAAAAAAAAAAAAAGTTTCAGGATGTTTAATTTAGCGAAGGAATACAAATATATAGATGTAAACTGAAGCGCGATCTGAAGTGCGGCTCCTGCTTTTCTCCACACCTTGTCTGTAGATGCGGAGAGCGTCCAGCAGTTTCGAGCCCCGAACCTGAGCTCTCAGTAAGGACACGTCCAGCTGCATGAGGCCTGGTTCACAGCTCTCGCCCTGGAGCTCGGTAGAGCTGGAGCTCCGTAAAGCATCTGTCTTAGGCAGCAGGCAGTGCACAAAGTGAACCCTCGACCTTCTGACTGTGTCCAGCAGTGCATCCTGTAAGCAATCATAAATCATAATATACACACACACACACTAGTCCGGGACCTTGACCGTAAACCGCATTTATTTCATCGATATTTTATCCGGATGATAGTTCGTTATTCTAGAATACATTCCCTTTAGAGATCAGTATGCGTCGCATTTTCTCAGTCAAATCGGATTAGCGTGCTGTATTAATAAATTATTATTAACACCTCGTTGACGTTTTTTTCGTCTTCAACTGGCTTGTGCAAATTTAATACCTGCCTTTCGGTTCTACTCCAATTTGCAAAATCATCCTGAAGTGACTTTTCATGCCCTCGTACAAAGGACTCACCACTTGGAGCTTGATCTGGATGCAGAGGGATTTCTTCTTCACGCCAGCCATGCCGGCGGTGAAGGTCTTCCTCATGCTGGTGGCACGGCGCAGAGCGAGCCGAGAGCCGCCCTCCAGCCCGGCGATGGAGCCTGACAGCACCGTCACACTGCTCGAGCGGCCCATAAACAAGGCACTGATGTACTTCCTTTTAAACAGTGGGAGAGAAACTCGTTAATTTAGCACTTAATAACATTGCTGCGGACTTCACTTAGCAGTGATGATGATGATGCCTTGGCCATACAGAGCTCGACGTTCGTGAGATAACCTGACGAGAGCCGTGTTTGAAGATTTAATCATGTGAAAGGTGTTATGGTGCTGTGATGGTTTTATTATATTGTTTTTCTATTGCACTGATTATTAACCACATCATTTATTCATTCAGGTGTGTTTCAGAATGAACAGCATAAAAATGTCCATAACGCTCCTTTACTGCATTAAAGACAGTGATATTCCACAGCGTATCAGACTTAACAGCCCAGAACACAAGTTATAGTCGTTAAGATGTGCTCTGTGTGTGTGTGTGTGTGTGTGTGTGTGTGGCCCGACTCGTCTTACTTCTGTGAATTCTGTAGGAGGTTCACTGCATTCTGGGAGGCGGGGTTTTGCTTGGCCTGATTCAGCCAACCGCGGGCGTCGTACTCCACCCAGTCTGTGCCATGGCTGTGGGCGAGCAGGAAGTGATGCGGCCGCTCGCTTTTCAGCAGCAGCGTGTGGCCTGCAGTAAAACCAGGCGTTTATAAGCGCCATTGGTATTGTGTGTAAATATGTTTGCGTGTCTGTGTGCGTGTGTGTGCGTGTGTGTGTAACCTTTGCTCTCTCCTTCTGCGGGGCCATAGTAGCTAAAGAGTCTCTCCAGTAGTGTGTCCTCTGATCCCGATGGGTGCAGCGTCTCCTCTTCCATCAGCCAGAACAGCCCCCTCGCTTCATCAGTCCTTGATGGCGTCCGCACCTGTCACACACACACACACACACACACACACACACACAGAGAGGAGATACATGATTTACTCAAATATGACAGGCAGCAGGCAGAGCCACACCTACTTTAGTATATCTGACATGGATAAATGCGACGCCTCCTTTACCGAAACTGGTAGGCGCAGAGGCCACACCTCCTTCATTGAGACTCGACAGGTTGGAACTGAAAAAGGAGTTCATAAAGAAACACCGTGCCAAAGGAAATATTTTATAACCTCTTTAAATGAAAGAACTTGAAAAACAACGTCGAGATGTTTAGCCGACTTTTCCTTGATGTTTAAAGACCAAATCGGAGTTTGCACAGCAAGGAACCTCCTTCCTGCCAGCATGTAATAATCGCCGGGAAAGACTCAGCAAGACCCCAGCGCGTTATTGACTTATACACACCGACACACTCCACTCGAGAAACTCTACCCACCTTCACACGCTCGCACTTCAATCCTGCCGCTCGCACGCCCTTCCTGTACACTATAGCACTCCAGACTCGTCTCAATAATCACGATGGAACCAGCGTTTATAAATTCACGATAGCAGTAAGCTGAATTCAGTTTACCACCGTTGAACATTAAATTTCATGCTTTATGGTTCTGTGCCCGCCATTAAACAACAACGTTGTCCAAGAAATTATCATGCTTACAAGTGCTTTAAAAAGGCATCGATGGGCTGAGACGTTCTCATTCTGTCTGAAAGGCTTATTCTGTCTACCAGCACGCCACCTGCACAATTATTGGAAAAATAGCCGTTCCTGTTTTGTCTCTTTGTCTCACTTAACTCGAGTTTAATAGAGGCTAGAATAGCGAATGCTGATACGCGAGACGTAGCGATTAGCCTTCATCGATTCTCAATTCAAGCACTACACTTTTAGCCAACACAGCGTCCCGGCTGAAAAAGATCGGCTTA
The DNA here is from genome assembly GCA_022414735.1 of Noturus placidus. Lineage (NCBI taxonomy): Eukaryota > Metazoa > Chordata > Actinopteri > Siluriformes > Ictaluridae > Noturus > Noturus placidus. Next base: position 85,686 of record JAFFST010053359.1, read on the forward strand.
GACACGCAAGAATTCGGTGATGGTCCAAGATGGTTAGCGCTGGGCTGGTGATGGTAGTTGACTAGCACAATCGAGCTAATCGGGCGGCTGTGGCTCAGTCGGTAGAGCGGGTTGTCCACTAATCGTAGGGTTGGTGGTTCGAATCCCGGCCCGGGTGATCCCATGCCGAAGTGTCCTTGGGCAAGACACTGAACCCTAAGTTGCCCCCGATGGCAAGCTAGCACCTTACATGCATTTCAATCTTGTTTAAGCCATTCAGGACCGGACCTATAACAATGTGGCTAGAGAAAACTGGCATTACTACAGAAATGAGAAGTGAAAGGGACGCTCTGAGCTGTGTTTGTCTTGTGATTGTAACTATAGTGACAACTTTAGAAAGAATATTATCCTGTTTTAGCCCGTCTCTGGTCAGCTCTTGTCCACAACCGTCTTGAAATCTCGATTCTGATTGGTCAAAAGGAGTTGATTAATTATTTTTCATTTGCTTTATCTTTAAAAGAAAGAAAGTAAACAGGGCGAGGGAATGATATTTGAGAGTGCAGGTGTGATCTTACCAAGGCCTGACTGGACGCCTGGTCTACAGCAGCGACGGACAGCGACGGACTCGGCTCCATGTCGTCTAACGCGAGCTCGATGTTTTCCTGAATGAACACGAAAGCTTGATTAGTATCCTAAATAATGACCGTGTGTTAACAAATAATATGCAGTTTGTTTTGGTCTACATGGAAACATCCAAATAAACCAGACATAACACACATTACAAGATTACTAATCAAACGTCTGTCATCGTTCGAACCTTTCAACCTCTTGGCATGCAAATAAATGCCTCTGTTCTCTTCATTTCCTGTCAATCTTATTCTCAGCTGTGCTTATGAAACGATCTTTCATCCATCTACATTACATTTACTGCAATTGGAGGACATCCTTATCCACAGCGACTTACATTTATCTCATTTATACAGCTGAGCAGTTGAGGGTTAAAAGCAGTCGCAGCTTGACAGTGCTGGGATTTGAACTCATGACCTTCTGATCAGTAGTCTGTCATCTTAACCATCGAGTTGCCACTTAGTCATTCATGTACATTCTATTTCTCCTCTGCATGTTCTTCAGGCTGCACATTGCGCTTGCTGTGCCTTTGGTGCGTGGCCCCTTTAAATGCTACTTGCAGCTTTAATTCTATTAGTAATTATGTAAATGGAAGGACTTGAAAAGGATAATAAGAGAACCGTGTGCGTGTGTGTGCACCTCCTTGTAGCGATCCAGCTCTTGCACAAATGTACGCTCATAGAATAGTGCCTGCAGTCGCTCTTGAGCGTAGTTGTGACAGAGCTCCTCGAAGGTAGCACCTCTGTCGCTCTTGGCCTGCTGAGGATTCTGGGAGCCTGGAGCGTCTACGATCAGCACAGAACACAACGAGTGCTTCTGCGTGGACTTCAGAGCTCTAAGAGAGACACAGAACAAGAAGTAAAAATAATGTTCTTCATTCTTATATGATATTCTCGCCATGTCAAATCATTTTCACTGGTAATTTCCTTCTTTATCATCACTGGTGGTGTAATGTCTAGACACTAGGCTTGAATTCAGCCATGATAAGGGGGGGGGGGGGGGGGGACAACTGAAGACACTGGCGGCGTCGACTCACCTGTTGATGAAGGAGATCAGGAGAGTGAAGATCTCAGAGTATAAACTGGAAGCCATGGCCTCTAAACACTCCATTGCCGTGGCCTTCGAACCTAGACCCAAGCACACATAGACTACCAGTCAGAAAAGTTTTGACCGGTAGCGTTCACACCATTTAATTTCCAGACAATTCGACTGTGTGAATGTAAAAGAAAAGGCCCGATTAATCAAGTTCCTCAAGGACAGATATGGATGAGTAGGACCTTGAGCACGATAAAGCAAAGTCACAGTGGAGAAATCGCTTTCATCATTATGATGCGTTCGGCGCCGACATTAAATCCGAATACGCGCGATAAAGATGGAGCGCGAGAAAAATCAGACTGCAGGCGCCCACACACACGCATTCCTCCTGGTACCCGCTAAGCATTTCTGGCATCAGATAAATCTCGCACCTGCAATGAAGATGCAGCGGCGCATCGAGACACGCCCTCGGGAGACGTGCGAACGAGTCTGAGAAAGCGTAGGCGTGGCCCTGGGCGACAATCCCAGCTCACACAATGGGAGAGAAATAAACGCACTGGCACTTATTACAAAACTGCGAGAGCGCACACCACACGGCTCGCTGTTTAAACAAACGCCGCATATGCCGCAGCATGCAGAGGACGTACGCTCGGGTCTTCAAGAGGATTAGTCGCCATCCGCGCATGTTCAGGTGTGATAACCTGCATGGGGGATCAATGTAAAGAACACAAACGCTGGCTCATGGACACAATGTTCCTGCTCAATGTGTCACTTTAACCATTAAAATAAAAAAAAATTTACATGTGCTTTTAATACCAACAAATCTCCTAAAAGGATCTGTAAACATGCCTGACACGCCACTACAGCCTCCCATTATCCTGGTTAAACTCATGTCATTCTCAAATAAATAAAAGCGGTAATCATTGGCGAGTTGCTGTGGTATAAAAGGATTTTTTTTGGAGATGGAATTCCACACGACAGACTGTGCTGTTAGCGTGTCATAGAGTGCATTATTCTGCTGATACAGCAGCGATCTATTACAATGTTTAATTTATTAATGAACGACACGTCACACGTTCTAACAGTTTATAGTTTGATGTAATGCCGTGGACGTTCTCACGTACATTATAGCTGTGATAAACTTTCGTTCACTTAGCAGCCTTCTCTCTCTCAATCTCCCTCTCTCAATCTCTCTCTCAATCTCCCTCTCTCAATCTCTCCCTCTCTCTCCCTCTCTCTCAATCTCTCCCTCTCTCTCAATCTCTCCCTCTCTCTCTCTCTCTCCCTCTATCAATCTCTCTCTCTCTCCCTCTCTCAATCTCTACCCCTCTCTCAATCTCTCCATCTCTCCCTCTCTCTCCATCTCTCCCTCTCTCTCCATCTCTCCCCCTCTCTCAAGCTCTCCCTCTCTCAAGCTCTCCCTCTCTCAAGCTCTCCCTCTCTCCCTCTCCCTATCTCAATCTCTCCCTATCTCAATCTCTCTCTCTATCTCTCCCTCTCTCTCAATCTCCCTCTCTCCCTCTCTCCCTCCATCTCTCCCCCTCTCAATCTCTCTCTCAATCTCTCCCTCTCTCAATCTCTCCCTCTCTCAATCTCTCCCTCTCTCAATCTCTCCCTCTCTATCTCTCTCTCTCCCTCTCTCAATCTCTCCCTCTCTCAATCTCTCCCTCTCTCAATCTCTCTCTCTCTCTCTCAATCTCTCTCTCTCTCTCAATCTCTCTCTCTCTCAATCTCTCTCTCTCAATCTCAATCTCTCTCTCTCTCTCACTCAATCTCTCTTTTAGAAACAGTCAGTACGTTTACATGGACAACAATAATCCACTATTAACCCGATTAAGTCTGATTAAGAAACTAGCATGTAAACAGAGATTATTGATGACCTTAATCCGGTTAAAGTCATATTCGAATTAAACTCTATTCGAATTAAGACGTGTGGAGTATTCCTGTTTTAGTCGCATTATGGACGTGTATTACAGACATGTAAACACCTTAATCACACTATTAACATCGTGTGAGAGTTTTCACCGCATTTTGCGACAGGACGCGATCACACACACGGCAGCGCTCAACCGTTTTACGGCGAACAAGAGAGTACGGCTGCGTCCCAAACCGCATACTTTTCTGTAGTGGGGGAAAATACATGTATCTCGGCTACTATATAGACGATCAGTACATGGTTTGAGACGCAGCCCACGGCTTCAAGCAGTCGTCTATTAGCACGTACAGCATGACAAATAATTAACCGCACTTGAAGCGTTCGTAAAAATATTTAATAAAAACACCCAAAACTGTATACGGTCCCATAACGAAGACGAACTGTATGTTGATACGTGAAATTCTGGAGGGACGTCGGAAGGCGTGGCGCTGTGACGTAATGACGTGTGCCGGTAATCGAACTATGTTCTATAACACGCAAAACGGGTACATGAAAGGAATATTCTAAAAGTGACTCATGTAAACACCTTAATCAGAATATTGTGTATTCAGAATAAGGTCAATAATTAGACTACTGCTGTCCATGTAAACGTAGTCAAAAGACATATTCGAAACGAGTCCGTAAATATAAAACGCATCGTTCCCGACCAATCAACCGCTCTGTGCTGCCAAACAAAATCATCAACCGTATATCCACAACGGCGTTGATTGGTTTCCTATAACAGCACTCCAAGATACATAAATTTGTTTACATTAAAGAAGTGACTGTTATAGGAAGTAAAGAAATGGTTGAGTAGTAAAAGAAAAGAAAAAAACAAAGAAGATCTTCCTCGTTTCTTAGATATTACAAATGCAAATCCCTCTGCCTGGTTCTTTTTCTCTCACTGAATTAGCGAGTGGAATATGTGGTTGTGGTTGTGCTTGCCTGAGCTATCTCCGGAGTCCTCGGCCCCCTGGCGGATGCTGGAGGTTCGTGGCAGCGTTCCCTTGGCCTGGGGTTTGAAAATGGATGACGAGAGCTCTTCCAGAGTGCAGCCCAGGAGATACGCCGCTTTCTGAGCCCATTCGTGTCTGGCAAACTGCTTACGGCCGGCTGAGGAGTTATTAACAGAGAAATAAAGCGTTGCCGCGCAGGATTCATTCTACACTTACTGCATTTTCCATTTCCATTTATTCATTTAGGAGAAGCTTTTATGCAAAGTGGCAGAATATAATCAGAGCGAGAAAGAGGACCGAGAGAGAAGCTATATAAAGGATGATCAGTAAAGCTGACTCTGACTGTAATAACAAAACTCATACCAGTGAGATAACTTCCCAGACTAGCTTGCTATCTACAGGGTGTCTGGGTAAGATTTCGAATGATTATTTACATGTTCACCCTTGCTCTCTACGCATTTCCTCAGCATCTGTATCCCGGACGAGCGCTTTAATATTCTCAAAAGCATCTCTTCAATTTCTCCAAATTTACTTTAATCTTTCAGACAAAAGATCAAACAGTTTAGATAGCAGGGTTGTTTTTTTTTCCCCCCTCTCCCCTCAGTGTTTTCTGTTATTCGTATAATCCAGCACACAGATTGTTAACAGAACTATGGAGTAACATCAAACGGAGCAGATAGGCGCTTTATCAGCAGCACAAACCCACTGCTGTGCCTCGCTGAGAGAGGATGAAAGTGTGAGAAACATGGAAGCTCGATTAAAATGCTAATAAACTGTCTGTTATCAGTGATTTAAATAAAAACCAACACACAAACATTCCAGTGAATATGCAAGAAGGTGCATTTACCTTCATCGGACTCTGGGTTACGGTGCAGGTGCAGCACGGCATGCAACATCAGCATGTGAGTGAAAACAGAAGGGTTAACAAGACATAACACACACTGCAATTCTACTGGATAAGGTTCCTATTAGCATGCAGTCTCTCTCCCTCACACACACACACACACACACACATGCATGTAGAAGTTTAGGAAAGGATACAGGCCTTCTTCTAAACGCATGAGACCCATTAGCGGGCTCATTACCAGAATCTCAGCAGAGCGCTGAGTGATGAGCCGCTCGCTTAATGTCATTATTACCATTATCGCCCACACGCATTAACCCCGTATCACACTGCATGAGAGAACACCAGAGCCACAAGGCTTGAGGCATAGCCAAGAAGCTCTCGAATGACTCTACTGCCACAGTGTGGCTACGTACGAGAATGCGATGGCATGTAAATTCAACACACAGAGCTTTATTATATGCGTAATAACAACAACAACAGGTTAGGTAAAGAGGTCCTAAGAGAATCTACGTTATTTTAAAAATTAAAAATAAAAAACTGAGGCTGACACTTTCTATAAAGCCAATATACACACTATTATAATGCCTTATATGGCAATAAATTAAACACTTCTCTGATAATATTGCAATTCAATCCTAAAACATAAATAAATAAATAAATAAATAAAACCAAGGGTTCTTCAAGTGTTATCTCTGGATAGTTAAGATTTCCTAAAATACAGTAACACCTCAATTGACTTTTCTTTGGCTTGTGATGGCTAATATGTTCATGCATGACTAATCCGGACTCTGTAGAAAGTGTGTTCTAAAATTCGAAGTGAAAAAGAACTCTGGAAAACGATGACAGACAGAAGAGTGATGGAGGCATTCATTACCGCTTTCGTCTATGACTGAGACTGCACAGGGGGGCAACATTAGACAAAACGAGCGTCAAACGATCTACTGAGAATAAACACACGCGGAGCCATTAGCGCGCAGTCAATAATCATTACTGCACTATGGAAAGGACGGGGAGAAATTAGTCGACGTCAACTTGAATAGATGATTTCAATCATCTATCGTGTTCATGGCGACTCAATCACATACAACATTTCAACATAGTGCTGTGAAAAAGTATTTGTCCCGTTCCTGACTACTTCTGTTTTCATACTAAATAGTTTTAGATCTTCAAAAAGAAACACAAAATAAACAAAGGTGACTTGAGTAAACACAATACAGTTTTTATTTATTGTTTTTTTTATTGCAGCAAAAAAATTATCCAACGCCCATCACGTATATTACAAACTAACGGCCCTCTTAAACGTTACAATCTGGTTGTGCCACCTTTAGCAGCAGTCACTGCAAATGAACGCTTCTGATAACAGGAGATCAGTCTTTCACTTACTCCTATACTTTGGATCGTTGTCTTGCTGAATAATCCAGTTGTGCTCAAGTTTTAACTTACGGACTCAAGAGCAGACATTCTCCCTCAGGTTTTTATGGTAGAGAGCAGAATTCATGTTTCTCTCACTTACTGCAAGTTGCCCAGGCCCTGAAGCAGTAAAACATCCCCACACCATCACACAACCACCACCATGCTTGACCATATCTATGATGTTCTTTTTGTGGAATTCAGTGTTTGGTTTACGCCAGATCTAACTGTCTTCCAAACAGTTCCACTTTCGATTCATCAATCCACAGAACATGCTCCCAGAAGGTTTGAGGATCATCAAAAGGTGTGTTTTGGCGAAATTCAGACGAGCCTTAATGTTCTTCTGGGTTAGCAGTGGCTTTCACCTCACCACTCTTCCCTGGATGCCATTTTAGCCCAGTGTCTTTCTGATAGCAGAGTCATGAACAGGGACCTTTATTGATGCAAGAGAGGCCTGGAAGTCCTTTGATGTTGTCCTTGGCTCTATTGGGTCTTCCTGGATGAGTCGTCACTGTGCTCTTGGAGGAATTTCGGAAGGTCAGACACTTCTGGGAAGGTTCACTACTCTGCCGAGTTTTTCCATGTGGAGATAACGGCTCTCGCTGTGGTTCTTTGGAGTCCCGGAGCCTTTGAAATAGTTTTTTAACCCTTCCCAGACTGATGTCTTTCAATCACCTTCTTCCTCATCATTTCTGGAATTTCATTTAGTTTTGTCATAGTGTGTTTATGGGTAAGACCTTTTAATCAACCTCATGCTGTTGAGAAACTTCTATTTAAGTGTTGATGTGATTGAACAGGGTTTAAAGTATCAGGCCTGGTTGTGTCTAGTCCAGCTGAACCCCATTATGAAGATAGTTTCATAGATTTTTCCAGAATTAGTAACTATGGGGGCAAATACATTTTCACACAACCCCATTGGTATTGGATAACGTTTTTGCTTCAATAAATAACATTATCATTTAAAAACTGTATTTTGTGTTCACTCGGGTTGCCTTTGTTTTATTTTAGATTTTGTTTTAATTTCTAAAACAATTTAATACGAGTTCTACACGAACACGCGAGAAATCAGAAGGCAAATGCTTTTTCACAGCGCCGTATTATCTGCTTATTTATGCTTTTCATATAGGTGAAATTGTCTTAATTTAATGTCTGAAAATCCAGCCAATACCTTTGGTGGCTCCTGCGGCTCCTAGATGGTAGATGGTGCCCAACAGCAGCCAGAAGGTCCTCTGCTCTTCTGCAGAAATGCTCAACACCTTCATTGCAGCCTGGAGTTTAGCGAACTGCTGAGCGGCCTTTTGTTTCTCTTCAGGCTGTAGAAAGAAACACAAAAAAAAATCCAGACAGCATGTGAGGGTGTGTATAGGGTTTGATGATTTATTTTTACATGAAGTAGAGGTTTGTGCTTACCTTGGAGTGAGGCAGGATCCCGAAGGCACTGTTCTCTGCAAAGTGGTTGAAGTGCAGCTCGGTTCTACAGACACACCGAAGAAGAGTTAAGGAGAAAACTAAACAAAACCGGAACATAGCATGTGCACGGTGGGTCTAGGGATTAATATCCCTAGAGTGGAACTATTCAGTCCACATTTTGGGTTGCCAAGTAAGGAAAATAAAAATGCATATAGGACCGGCTCACTCACTCACTAGTTTTTAAAGGCTCTTCGAATACTTCTGGATGTAAAACACAAACTGATTTTAGATTCTTTTTCTACTGGGAAACATTTCTAAATGGAAAGCTACAGTTGTAGGTTCTACACAGAAGCCTTAAGAGCTGCTCGAGATCCTGGCTAGATTGAAGGTTTCTTGCTAACCTTGTAACTTTTCTTTTTTTTTTAACATGGTTTGACCATGCTTGTAACCTCTCTGTTGTAAGATTCTACAAATACCCTTTATTTGGGAGAAGGACAATCCGAAGAACCCTAGGTGCAAGTAAGAACGTTCTTCCCAGAGCACAAACGCATCTGACCGAATTTGGCTTTCTACGACGTTTCTACAAATCCGAGGCGTCTTACTTGAGAGAACTGTCAGCTCCTGCCATCATGTAATAGAAAACGTTGAATGTGGATTCAGCGTCCGGGAACCGTGTCACTCTCGACTTCTCCAGCAACATGGTCTACAGGATGAGAAGACATAGCGTGAAATATCGTCTCTCGTAATCGGTCGTGCCGGATGACGTTCTGATTCGCACCTGGATTGAAGCGGAAGCCACCTGACCGGCCTGGTCAAAGTCCAGAGAGACGATGTGGGAGAAGCGACTGGCGTTCCCGTTCATGGAGGTGCTACAGTTCCCAAACGCCTCGAGGATGGTGTAGACAGCCTGCCACTTCTCAGCTGGGGGAGGTTGGAGATAAACCCCCACAGAATTATATTGGCGTACATGGCATGCAAATTCAAGTGTAATTCCCAAAAAAGCTGGATCGACTATTGGTATACGAATATCCATAAGAGGCACATCCTCCACCTCAGTTAACCAAGTGTAAAAATGTGTTGCTGGTATTTATTTATTTATATTCATGCTTCTGCAACTTTTCTTAAACTAGAGATTTACATTCAAAAGGTGGGGGAAAGGTCTGACCGAGCGCATTCGCTCCTGCAGGAAGTGTAACCAATCCCATCTGATTCACCTTCCCTCACCTGAGTACACCTTGCTGTTGCTGCCTGCGATGGTCACCAGGTATTGTACCAGGTGTTGGCAGTTGGTGGTTTTTCCACTGCCGCTTTTACCCAGCAGTACAATGGACTGGTCCTGGCGTGTTGTCAGAAGTTTCCGGTACGCAGCCTGAGCCACGCCGTAAATATGTGGGGCTGTGTCTTCTCTGCGGCAGCCTTTAAACATGTGCATCACCTGAGAACAGACACAAAATCTCTCTCTCTCTTTTGGTCAGTAGTGCATTTCTCTTCGCACCTCATGTGGAGAGACTCACCTTCTCAGAGTACATGGACGGCGCACCGACAGGGTTGATGACCACTAGGTTAGGCCCGGCGTACGTATGGATGAGGTTTCCTCCGTAGCGCTGTCGCAATGAGTGCATGATGCTGGACTCGTTCAGGTAGAGCAGCGAAGACAGATCCTCCACACGGTCAGACGACGGAGGGTTCGCCTTAACGACAAAAGGAAGGACAAACGCCCGTCATTCCCGATTCTCAAAACTTACACCTCATCCAAACAACTAAACAAATGAAAGCTATAAACTAGATATGGAAATAAAAAATTGAGTTATATATTTGTGTTCAAATGTCAATGGTTTGTAAAAGGTTGAGGAATAAATAAATAAATACATGACTGGGATTAAGACCGAGCCCACGTGGCCCACCTTTTCAACATCATCCTCGTCCACTTCCAGAATCGTCCCATCGTGTTCCAGCCGGATCTTCACTTTCCCCTCTGGAACACTTCCGTCCTCTGACTTCAGCTGGGTCGCTGCAGAAACACACACAGAAACAGACCTGTTGCGAGAGGCTCTGCAGCTCGGTGTACATTTACACGCGTCTCCCGTGTTTAGAAATGAATTTTTTATGAAACAGGCCACATTTACAAGCTGGCACAGCGAACAGTTGGGGTTAGACTGCTCGGCTGTTACGTTTATAAAGAGAGTCTGCAATTTCACGTAATTTAAGCGTCTTGAATTTCATCTGTCGGATCAGAACATTTCCACGGGTTTTCAGAACAGATCGATAAACCCTTTATACCAATTTTGTCTACATTTTTTTTTTTTTTTTTTGCGGACAACTACTTGAATGGGTTCTTTCGCAGTGATGTTTGTTGGTAACCCGGGACCTTTGACATGTTGCCGTGATGTCACATGATGCGTCTTGGCCCAAATTTACAGAAAAACTGCGGTAATTTCGATGAATATCGCGTCCGCCTGCCTGATTTTGCGTTCATTTCCGTGATCCCAAAGTTGCGTAATCCTGGAGAGACTGCATATTGTGCTCACAAGGCTTTTGTCTAGTGCTGTGGGTGAAATTGCACTCTGTCTCAGCCTAGGAAGACCCGAAATATTTTTTGCCACCGATCGAGACGACCCGTTTCCGTGAACGAAGGTTCTTGTTAGAGTAGAAAAATGTTCATCTCCATCTCGGCACGTGAAAGCACGTGAAAAGTATTCGTTTCAGCGCCTATACGTTTCAGTCACAGTGCTGACAATGGAGACTCCTTCCACAAATAAAAGAAACATCTTACAGAACGCTCCACCGTATCCACAATTCTGTCCGTTTCTTTGTTAAATAAAAGCCTATTTTTTAAAATATGTTTAGTATTATCCTTTAATTATACAGTGCATCTGCCACTGTTTTAGCTGCGGTTATAGAGAATGTCCGTGAAGTGTCAATCGGATTCAATTATCCAATAGCACTGTGGCATAATGCCAAAACAACTGCTTGATCAGGAGATCAATAAACGCTTCAACGATTGTTTTCTGTGTTTAAAAGTGCGGAAATAGACTTGAATGAACAAGTCAAGAAAGCTATACGTTATATCAAAGGGGCGGCTGTGGCTCAGTGGGTAGAGCGGGTTGTCCACTAATC
>JAFFST010053359.1:97033-104533 GCA_022414735.1 Noturus placidus
GTGTGTGAGTGTGTCTCATTTGTAAGTCGCTTTGGATAAAAGCGTCTGCTAAATGAATAAATGTAAAGATCAACGAGCTCAATTTTCAACACGCAGAAGGTCTGCTTACCTAAAGAATAGCCATCTTTGTGAACCAGCCATACTTTCTCTGTGCCAAACCAGGCTCGTTCTGCAGCGATCTGCTCCTCGGTCTTCACCTGCAGGAGACAAGATGAGTCGGAGAGGAATCAGGAAACGGTGCGCTTACACACAAAACCTTTTACTTACCATGGCCGCGACTCACTACGACACCGTAATACAGTGCTGTATGAACGGGGCCAAGCACTAGTCGCGCCCCCTGAACTTCTACATAGCAGGAAGGATGAAGGGTGTCATAATCATTCAAACACACACACACACACACACACACTGAAATGGCGGATACATGTCTGAAAAAGTGTGAAGTGAAACCTGCAGCAGTTTCACACTCGGTGGTTGTTCCTCTTTTGCTAGTCTTAAACACTTCGATATGACTGTCTGGATCTGGGTAACAAACACTGGTTCGGATGTAGGTTCAACGCTACAAACCAAATGCATGCTGAGGAACTAAGCAAACTTAGCAAGCTCAAGCTGGTGTGTTAAATTAGGCACTTTAACTAGTGCAAGCATCTAGAGTGTGATAACGTACAATCTCCAGGAAACAAGCAGGAATACAGAGAGGATCTGGCTTCAGATGGTGGCAGAGCAACAACCGAACACTCCTCTCAGTATTCCACAAAGGAAACAGGTGTATGTTCTACATGCGACACTCGGTACTAACTAAAACACTCCAGGTTAATACACTGCACAGCTACGGTCAGACCTTGGGTGGTAAAGAAGCGGCATGGGCCACCTGCAGGACAGCCACGGGGTCCTCCTGCACATTCACATGGGGAAGATAGGGTTTATGAGCAAGGTCAAATGTCATTTTCAGGAAAGCGAACAACACACGTAGCAAGTCGGATGCCTCGGATACGAACAAGAAGCTGCTTTTGGTTAAAGTAGCAAATTTGAGCAATGCAAAAGAATTACAGCACTCTTTACACAATGGGTCCTCATCACAGTTTCTCAGTCAAAAGGAACCACAGTGATCTTCACTGTGGGGGGAAATGGGAGACACGCCTGAGGGAGGAAAAAGACACTGAATAAGTGGACGGTGGAAATAGAGCGTTCGGAACGTGACGTTCCATTCCTTGGGTTGTATTTATAAAAGCATTATCGCTGCCAAGGACGTACAGAAGCCCTTATGAAGGTGGAAAAAGGAAAGAACTTGACGTTTGTGCGGTTAAACAAAATATTTCCACAATTTTCTTTTTATTTTAGCTCTAAAAATAGTCCTTTATGATCAAACAAAGAAGAAAGCCCTCATTTTATTTGGTGTCTCCAGAGTTCTTCTTTAAAATCATCTCATTATGAAAAAGCCAGTTTATTAGGCTCAAATCTAAGCGCTCATTGTACAAAAAAAAAAAAAGGAAAATCGTTGTCAAGGGATATGATTATTGAGTAGTTGGTCTTGTTTACTCACTACATTACTTCTGATCCAAAAACACGCTTCGTAGAGTAAATACTAAATGACGTACTGTACACTTACACTACGCATTATATACTCTACCATCTAGTGCGGCGATTCCGCGGACCCCTAGTGGTCAGTGATGTAATTGCAGGGAGTCCGTAGGAAAGTTATTAAAATGTTTAAATAATATTAGATTTTTTTTTGTTAAATGTATCAAAATATATTCAAATGAGATGTTTTAGAATTAATTCAGTTATTCGCGTGCATTCACAAATATCACATTAGCTGAGCTGACCATCGTTCATTGATGGATTTATTTTAAATTTATTTACAAATGAAATGCTAATTTGCAAAGAAAAAAAAAAAACCCTATAAGTGGTAGACAAGTTCAAGTGTCACATTGATGGATAAAATAAATAAAAGATCATTCAGAGAGTCTAATTAAATGTCACACCAACAATAACATGTAATTGAACCTGGTATTTGAACCAATCGCTTAGGAATGACAGGTTCTACCAGTGCAGCCCTAGTGGAGTTAAATGATCATAATGTCCTGTTGGAATTAAAGTTCGGCTTCCCACTGGACTCATTCATATTAACAATCTGACATCACAAGTTTAAGGACGTTTATTTAGCTTGAATTTTTCCAGAGCGTATCCACACTCTCTGGTAAACAAATGTGGATCATTTTCCAGTCATTACAGTATAAAAGGCAGTAATGAGTACGTAAAAAAAAAAGGAAATCTGTCTTAGGACACATTCTCCACTTTACAGATATCAATGGCCCTTTTTTTTTTTTTTTTTGATAGACATCCCGTTCTTGCCTAATATTTGGTCTGAAAATCATATCCACAGAGCCCTAACAATGCTGCTTCATTCTAGGTGGTGCTGTGTCCATCATCATCTTTTGATTACAAAATTAAAGCCTGATAAACGAGTTCCAGAACTCTACTCTACTGCCGGATAATTTGAGCATATGATTTGAGCATATGATCCAGTTGAACCCCTCTGGCATCTAAACAGACATTGAGTTCTGGGATGCGGTGATGGTGTGTGTGTGCGCATGCGTGCGTGTGTGGTGGAGACAGACCACCCGTCACGCTGGAAGCAAAGCTGAGAGACACACAGCCAAGCTGAGGAGAGAAAGAAAACAGGGAAGATAGACAGATAGAGACTGTTACGGGTTTGTCCACAGTGAGGACCTTCTCCAGACGCTTGTGATTCTCCTCAGTGGGGACCAGCAGAGATTTCTGGAGCTAAAACCAATCAGGAAAGGAACCAAGAGAGGAAAGAGAAGAGAGAGGACAGATATATGCGAATGCTATTTCACCGAGTGATGCAATTGCATCTTCAAACAAGAAGAACTTTCATTTTCAGACATATTTTGCACTTCATATCTAAACACGAGACGTTCTTTCTTCCATAAACAGCTACCATGTTCTCACACACACACACACACACACACACACACACACAGGGCAGCACTACGACACACCTGTTGGCCGACAGCAGTAGCCCCAGAGATGGGCTTCCCAGCTGGTGCAGGAGACCGAGATGCTCCCTTTACCTTCAGAGTGATACACAACATGATACACACCCAAATGTGCATGAGGAAGAGTGAATACAATGAATGTATACACCAACAGAAACACACACACACACACACACACGTTTACCAGTGAAATAAAAACGTGCGACATGCACAAAACGTGGCACTGCACAGATTCTCAAACAGGCAAAACTTACATCACAGTACACGCAAGATCAATAAACAATGTTTTATCAATATTATACACCAACGTACTTTAATCTGCAAAGTTAATGCAAAGTTAATGCAATTTTAAGGCATGAAAATACCTTTGAAATCCAATACCACATCCGATTACGTTCCTCCAAAAGCCTCAAGTGCATGCAACTACACAAGTTTCCCAACACACATTAACCTACAAACATCTTAAATAAAGGTTTCTCGGTCCCGGACGAGGGGGGGGCGGGGGGGGTTGAGTGGCTAACTTTCCTTTCCAGAAGCAAGATGTTCTGTTGTGGGGTTCTACAAAGAACTTCTCCATGAAAAAACTAATCCATGAAATGTGTGTACACTCTTAGAAAATGAGTGCTACTCTCACACTACATATAACCTTTAAGGCTTCCTTCAAAGGAGACAAACTTGGGGGTTCTACCGTGTTAGAAAAAGCGAGTTCCTGAAGCGTTCTTCGGTTAAGTTTTTCAATGATTATTAGTTCTAGCTTCTTAAGGAGGTTCTATTTAGAAACGTTTCTTAAGAAAAAAATAATCTCAGTTGTAGAGTTTCCCCCAAATGGACAAACTAAATAAAAAAATAAAAAAAACCTTTAGGATGCTAGTCATGCTAGTCCAAAGTCTCAACCGCAAAGTCTACATACTGGAAAGAGAGATGATGGTTCGATTTAATGATTGCAAAGCAGAATTGTTCCAAATCAGTGTTTAAAAAATGCAAGATTTAAATAAATAAATAAATAAATAAATAAATAAATAAATAAAACCACCACCACCAAGTCTAGTGTACTTCAGATATTTATGACCTTGGCACTGTTTGGATCAATTCCAAAATCTAAATCAGTTCATCTGCTAACAAAATAAATCCTACAAATCCTACATTCAACCACTCGTAAATGAGATACGGCGCGAACAATAATCTCAGATTGACGTACGCATACGTGAACAATCTGAATGCCAGCAACTAGTGGTGGAAACATACTAATTCAATCCACAACAACACAGAATAATGGGTTTGAATCCCTGCCACTGATTTCATAACAGAGTAGCTCCAAAATAGTTCAGGAATAACCTACGGGCTCAGCAAAAACAACAACATTCTCTTTAATCTTATCGTTGGTTTTAAATCCATGCCATTGGGTTAATGACACATCAGTCAGGTGAGCTGTGTTAGTGCTTTACACTGTTACATGCCATTTGTACCTCAGCTTTCCGGACCGCAGAAGGTCGCTGAACAGGTATAAAACCTGCAGGGGGTGCCAGAGGATCCACTTTGGCCCTGGGGATAAACCCTGACACGGGGGCAAAAGGGTCTCGCTTCAGGGCAGGCACAAACCCAACAGGTGGTGCTAGGGGGTCTGGCTTAGGAGGTGGGCTGAAGCCAGAAGGTGGGGCAAGCGGGTTGGGTTTAGAGGCTGGGATCAAACCAGGAGGTGGAGCTAATGGGTCTGGTTTAGCTTTAGGGACAGACTCAGTAGATGAGTTGACAGGATCGGGTTTCAGGTCAGAAACACAGGTCACAGTAGGAGTGGTGTCGGATTTAGTCACAACACAAGGAGGAGAGGATGTGATATCAGCGGCTTCTTGTTTTGTCTCCTCTGCTGGTTTTGGACTTCCGTCACTCTCTTTAACCTCCTTTCCAGCTCTTGACCGAGCACGGTGCTCTCTGGTCCTCCCACGCCCCATAAGACTGGTCAGCCCCATAGAGATATCATCATCATGAGAAGCTAAAGTAGGGGGTTTACTGGATTTGGGCACCGAGGTGACAGTAGAGGCAGGTTTGTTGGGTACAGGAGTAGGTGGAGGTTCCTCTTTCACCCTACTCACCACCCTGCGTGCTTGGCTTGGGCCACTGATGCTGCTATTGCTTCTCGGCTCTGCAGGAGGATCGGAAACCCTGCGAGAGGCTGGTGGTTCACGACAAGCTCCACCACCTGCTCCGTCCACCACAGCGGGAGACTGAGCACTCATGCTGCACTCACTGTCTGACTGCACGCACACACACACAATTCAAAGTGATAAGAAACTGGAAGATGGCAAAATGAATAAAAAAATGATTGTTCAATCAGCAGTCAAGAAATTATCAGGCACTATGATCTCGATGGGCATTAACAGAGCAATTTTATGCGGTACTTTTATAAAAGGTAAAAGCATCTTGGATATCCATTTAAGACTGACCAAAGAGATTGACCACAGTGTCCATCAAACAATCAAAAGATCACAGACTTCAGGAAGCCATTTGTTTGAGGTTATATACTCTACATGGTGCTACGTTCCATTTGAACCCAGTGATACTCTAAGGAAAGAAACAAACACTTCCAGCCATTATCTACAACCACTTTGTGTGGCCTCCCTAGGTTACATCCTAGACCCTGATGTCTCAGACCCTCGCTTAACTAATCCAGCTCCTTACTAACTGCTTTCAACCTTTTCAATGCTAGTGAAGAAAGATTCCACACATCAGGCATCCACGTCAAGACGAGAAGCACAGGGCACTGCAATGCAACATTGGCTTCTAGCCCTGGAAACTGACTGTCTACAATCCACCATAAAGGAAACTGGACCATGGCCAGCATGTCCATGCCAACAGCTGAAATATTCCACATCATCAAATCTTCAGACATCACTAACCACCAGATCGGCAAGAAAAACCATCCCAATAGTCAGAGAAGTGAGAGAATCTCAGCCTTCTTTAGCTCTGTACTGAGACAGACCTTCATATCAATCCTGAAGGTGATAGTGCTGGTCCTTTTCCAGTTTGGAGCAGAATCCATCACTCCTCTGAAGGCAGCAGCACGTCGAACAGACTCCAGCTCTGAACCCATCTCCATAGCGCGCACGAGACCTACCACACACGCTTTTGTTACCAGAACCCGTTTGTTCTGACCCATTCTGTCTTCAACTATTTTCGTCTACATCACCGTCCTGCTTTTTTTCTTTTTGTCTCCTCCCTCTCGCCGTCGCCTTCGGTCTTTCCAGACGTCCCTCCCAGTCATTGTGTAGCCAGGATTGGTGGAAAGCGGAGGGATGGATGTGTCTGTCAGAAGACCATGCTGCCTGGCTCAGAGGATCACGTGCACTGATGCTCTGAGGAAAATAAATCTGCAAGCAGAGCGCCCGGCTGCAGCAGCATCACCGGAGTGGATTTAAAGGGGAAAGACTGCATTTTGTATTACAGCAATCCCATGCATCATCCACAGGACTCGTCCATTACTCGCTGTCAATATGGCTACAGATTTGAAGCAGATCCATGTAATACGCTGGCAAACAGGTTTCAAAAACGTTCTTGAAGGAGAACAGCTAGCTCAATCTTTCACATAATAACCACTTTGTATAAGCTTAGAACAGAAAATCAAAATTCACCCTTATTGTATTGAGAATAAAGCCTTAATAATAATAATAATAATAATAATAATACTCTTCTTCCATTACCCACGTCAACTTCTCTATGAATGCATTCCATTGCACTTCCTTGAAAGAGTGGAAAAACAGAAGCCACTCTAAAATCTGATTATAGAGAATCCGACACAGGCAAGCGGCCAAAATAAACGTGCTTCGTTCTACATTCCACTGAAGAGGCAGGAATCATTCTGTCCCACTCCGTATGATGTCCTACAACGTTATAATAACCTGAGAGCACAACATTTCGTCTGAGATTAACAAGACATGGTGGCATGGTAAACAGGAGGTTCCAAGCTCTGAATGATTTAGCCTGATAAAAGCGTCCGGCCATCTGAAATCTGTGATCTTTAGAAGTGTGGTTCTCAAAAGCAGGGTCCAGGAATCCCAGAGGTCCATGAAGCATATCCAGAAGGTCCATCGTCCATCAATTTCATTACGCCTATACAGAATGTCAGCGATTCAGTATGGCAATTTTCTTATAAATGGGTTCTATTAGTGGAAAAGACTTATATTGTAGGACTATTATAAATAATGTGCCAAAATATCTGAAAGGTTTGTGACAAGAGTCCTTGACTGTCAAAAGTTTGTGAACCCGTGGTCTAGACACTGCTGTTACCACTTTATCAAGGATGAAGAAGTCTAAACAAATCCACAAATCCACATCCAGAACTTACACTTGGGTTTTTGGGGCTTGACGTGTTTTCGTCTTTAACCTAGAGAAACGCAGGTCAGAATGGTGTAAAGGTTAGACCCCGGCTGAAGCTGAATGATTACAGATACTCGGTAGAGCATGAGAGGATGATCCAGGTTTA
>JAFFST010053359.1:109533-112073 GCA_022414735.1 Noturus placidus
CTGCACTGAAATTCATTTCCCATTCCCAAAATGGTCCAGCTCTTTATTGGTACTTTTCTGCCGACGGGACAAAGGCGTGCGAGACCAACAATTCTAGAAAAAACAAGAGCTAAATGCTAATAACAGCAATCAAACTCCATAACCTTAACTGCAGAGCTTGTAAAATGCCTGGGATCTGAACTCTGCCCTGGCCAAAGCAAACACAAGCTGGACTGCCAGGTCATTGGCACAAAATCAGAAGCTCCCATTTTGTCCAATCAGACCCTGCCTGTCAGTACCTCAGCGTGGGACTTGCTTCTCTCTAAAGCCAGGTTTTATTTTTAGCACTGCTGGTTAATCCCGTCAATGCTAACGCTGTGCAATCATCCCAATCATCATCAGGCTGTGCAAACGGTGTCAGAGCTACTGCAAAATAATCCCATCTCTGTTTCCTCATGACATACTTAAGACTCATCAGACGGCCAGTCTGTAGTGACGTGTTTGATGTACACTTTTAATTGACATTAATGAAGGCGGACGCGATAGTTGAAAGACTACAATGGTTAATAGTGGGAAGGGAAAGAAATAGATAATGGTATGTTCAGGGAAGCTAGATAGCTAGCTATGAGACTCAAAAAATGACTCAATGGATAAGATTTTTTTTTAATTACTGTAACACAGTGACATCCAGCCATAAATGTTCGAGCCAGACCAAGAACTGCGTTGGTGAGAAAAGCAAATGCCAATGTGTATATCCATCCATCCATCTTCAACCGCTTACTCCTTTTCAGGGTCACGGGGGAACCTGGAGCCTATCACAAGGCAGGGTACACCCTGGACAGAATGCCAGTCCATCACAGGACACAATCACATACACACTCACACACACATTCATGCACTACGGACACTTTAGACACGCCCATCAGCCTACCATGCATGTCTTTGGACTGGGGGAGGAAACCGGAGTACCCGGAGGAAACCCCCGACACACGGGGAGAACATGCAAACTCCACACACACATGGCCCTGCCGGGACTCGAACCCCGGACCCTGGAGATGTGAGGCGGACGTGCTGGCGACAGCACGACTAGCTACCATCATGTTAGCTAGCAACGTTACCTGATTATCTACCTTTGTGGTAGTGACCTTACTAGCCATCTTACTACTAGTTACGTTGGTGAGAACAAGCCTTTGCTCGAGAACAGTTGTCGTACCTCGTACCTCAGGCTGACTCGGCATGGTCTCTGTTGACACACACACACAAACATGCTAACACTCACTCCCTCACTCTCTCTACACACACTTTCTCTTCTGTTCTGTTCCATAAACCGTTCTTTGGTTCTCTGTTGTCTTGTTTAAATGCAGATGCTGACAAGGTTGTGCTGTTTACATGTTCTGAAAACAAAGACAAAGTCTTTCGAGGAGACCTTCAAGGAGAGGTGTAAAAATGTTGGCTACTCTACCCACCTCTGCTAGTAACTACGCTTTCAAATCTCCTTTATAATCCTCGGGTTTGATGTGCTGGCTGCTCACTTGTAAATATCCACAATCTTGCAGTGAGCTATAGACCCCTTTGGTGTTTGTAAAGAGACGTGCGTGCAATCTGCCTAACAATCGAGTGTCACTCCGAATAGTCTGTAACCACAAGCGACTTCTGAGAGCATGGAAAAGTGAACGATGAGCTCTTCGGTTCAGTTCTGAAGGATTGACATGAAGCACTCTCACAAGTCTAAACATAAATAAGGAACCTTCATGAGTCAAGGTGTTGTTGGAGTGGATCAGGTGTGTGTTTGAGGTACATTCCTCAGGATAGTGGAGCTGTTATATGAACAAACGCATCCAATTGATGCTACAACAAGCCAAAGATTATGCTTTTGTGGATGGTACGGGTGGAAAAAGCACCATAAATAAATAATCAAACAAACAAATGTAAATATCTGATCCACGCAAGTGCTTTTCTTGTATGAAACCGAATAAAACATACCCTTGTGACCCTTGTTTAAATTTACACAATAGTTCATGCGGTCAGATTAAAGCAAGCACACATGACTTTAGTTACAAACCGTTTCAATGAAGCTATGTCATGAAACATCTTGCTACAGCCTTCCCGTGACAGGTTCACAAATCCTGGACAAACCCTCCTCCTCTTCTTTCTGCACACTAACTGTTCGACATAAAACTAAACCGGTGTATTTATCTGATGATAATTCATGAACAGTCTCCGGATATAGCGAGAACGCCTCGTAGAGATAGGCCGAGCGAGTTTAGGCTTGTTTGTACGGTGCATTCTTGCACATCCAGAGATTCATATGACCCTAAGGAAGAAAAAAAAAAAATTATATTATATATATATATATACACACACACACACACACACACACACATATATATGTACATATACATATACACATATATATATATACATATACATATACACACATTATATATATATATATATATATACACACACATATATGTATATTTTTTTATATACATATATATACATATATATATACATACACATATATATATATATATATATACACACACACACACACACAC
>JAFFST010053359.1:149299-166799 GCA_022414735.1 Noturus placidus
TTTGGTCTGGGGGAGGAAACCGGAGTACCCAGAGGAAACCCCCGACACACGGGGAGAACATGCAAACTCCACACACACATGGTCCTGGCAGGACTCGAACCCCTGACCCTGGAGGTGTGAGGCGGACGTGCTAACCACTAAGCCACTAAGTAAAGTGGACACGTGAAACGCGTGTACATGAGATCTATGCATCGTTCCGGTCAGTACCCTGGTGCAGTCGGCCATCTTGGACATCTCGGTTGGACCTTTTGATACGAATTGCACCGGATATCTTACTGATGTGTTTCGCTTGTGGAACTCTCATGGAAAAAAAGTCCCAGACGACATAGCAGATAATCAATATCTCCTTGTTCCGCTAGGCATCGATGCAACCGGACCAGGCAGGACCACACTACGACACACTCACATCTAAGGTTAAGGGTTAAAGCAGTGCCTGAAAATGGACTGTATTCTTTAATCTTTTATTCATAGGGCTCCATCTGGTGCCTCCATCTTCCCTTCCCCCACTTGATTGACTGGATCGGATGGAGAGCCTCCGTAGAGCTGTTGTGGGTTTTTTTTTTTTTCCCCTACATTTCAATCCAAACATCTCAGAAAGCGGTCTGTAGCAGAAGTACGGACAGAGTGTATGCACAAGGCCCTGTGTTCAATCCCCGAACGACCTTCCATCCTTTCTTAGTGGAAAGTGTGACCACGCTTTCTAATAATCGACAACACGTTGGTGCTGAAACCGACGTCAACATATCAACAATTCAATAATAACAATAACCATAATCACACAAACACTTCATCCATTCTCTCTTAATGAGTATTCATGATAATTATGCATGAGTGGAGGCCTGCTGGTTGCCAGTTCCATCCATTTCACTGTCTTTTGTGTGTGGAAACATCTTACTGTACATATAGTCCAGTTATTTTATTAAATATAGTTCTATTTTAAATCCTAGTTCGGTCCCTAAAGTTAAACATTTCGATTATTTTGTCCATTTCGACATTTTAATGTAATTTAATTGAATGTCCTTTCATATCATATTATTTTTATTATGTCATTTTTTTTATATATTATTTTTATTATGTTTATTTTGCCTTATATTATTTGTAATATTTTTACTTTAATGTCATTTCATTTGACCTGCTTGCAGTTCTAATATTTCTCTTATATTACGCATATTGTAAAATATTATACTCTCTCTCTCTCTCTCTCTCTCTCTCTCTCTCTCTCTCTCTATATATATATATATATATATATATATAAATAATAGTCTACGGTGTTATTTGTTGTTTTTTTTCTCTAGAATTAGGGAAACTAGTTGATTATGTCATAAAACCCCTTGAATAGATGATGTGGAAGTTACATTACTTATTCCGTATTAACTTGTGCCTGTCTGTCTGTCTGTCTGTCTGTCTGTCCAGATAAAAGCGTGGCTAATTCCGCATGTCTTGGTGTAATCAGTGGGATGTCTGATACAGTCCGCTCTCTGTAATCTCACTGTGTGTGTGTGTGTGTGTGTGTGTGTGTGTGTGTGTGTGTGTGTGTTACCCTAATCTCTGGGCTAGAGCAGGTGCTTTGGTTTGAGCTCTTTTGTTTCAGCCGTTTTTTCTCGGGACAGGGATGAAAAGGGCGGGGTCACGTGACCCGTGTGCACAATACCGCTGTGCGCCATCTGCGCAGCGCAATAAACTGATCAAACACACCGGGCAGCTGCGCGCGCTCCCGACGCGCCGCGCCTTTATTATAATCACACAGACACACACATACACACACACACACACACACACAGTACTGGGCCTCACCACGCATTACAGGAAAAATCACTCATTTTTATTTAGTTAATATAATACAATCAATCTAAACAAAATAATAATATACACTTTACAGATAAAGTATTACATTGTATCACCCCGACATTAGTAGCATTATTATTATTATTATTATTATTATTATTATTATTATTATTGTGTACGTTTGCATGTAGGCTTAATTACATTTCACATGATTATCATCATATAATTAAATTCCATATTGCTCAATTAGCACCTGTAATTGTGTTCCACGTGACTCAATTAGCACCTGTAATTGTGTTCCACGTGACTCAATTAGCACGTGTAATTGTGTTCCACGTGACTCAATCGTCACACGTAATTGTGTTCCACGTGACTCAATCAGCACACGTAATTGTGTTCCACGTGACTCAATTAGCACGTGTAATTGTGTTCCACGTGACTCAATCGTCACACGTAATTGTGTTCCACGTGACTCAATCGTCACACGTAATTGTGTTCCACGTGACTCAATTAGCACGTGTAATTGTGTTCCACGTCACTCAATCGTCACCTGGAACTGTGTTCCACATGACTATCACATGTAACCATGGACAATGCCTTTGAAATGGCGGAGGAAACCAGAGTACCCAGAGAAAACCCCGAGGCAGGATTCGAACCACAAACCCCTGAGGTGCGATGCAGACATGCTAATTCCACATAATTAGTTTATTGCCTATTTATATCTGCATGAGTCATTTGTTATAACGTAATTATAATATTCCACATTATTAATATATCATCACATGTAGGCCTTGTTATATTCCACATGATTCATTTATTATTGCATGTAATTATATTCCACGTGATTTCCCCCTCATGGGACTCGTTTTTTTCACATGTAATTGTATTCCATTCTTATTCATGCCATTATTCACATGATGTCACGCGTTAAAACGAGGTCATATGTGCATCAGATGTCCAGTTTCAGCGCACAGCGTAGTGAAATGCACCTTCAAATGTTTTAATGACATCATCACATGAACAGTGAATCATTACAGAGGAGGTCAGGTGTGTGAGAGTGGGAAAACACTCAAATATGTAGACATTGCTGTGAGATGCACCGAGCTCGTCTATCCGCTAGGATGCTCTCCAGGTCTTAGTGTGCAGAGTGCTGCAAGTCCTCCTCCTCCTCCTTCTCCTCCTCCTTCACCCTGACCAAAGCTGCGCTCCGACTCTCTCTCTCTCTCTCTCTCTCGCTCTCTCTTTCTCACTCACTCTCTCTCTCTCTCTCTCTCTCTCTCTCTCACACACACTCTCTCTCTCATACACAGCAGGGTGTTCGAGCAAGAGGAAGCATCTTTCCGGTGTTTTTTTAATCTCCTCTGTTTCGAGCTGCTACAGCATTTTAGATGAGGATGCACCGGAATGGCACGCGCCTCACCTGGTAAGCACGCCTTTATGTGGTGCTGTAACGATGCATGTGTACTTGATGTTCTCTAAACCTCATTCATCAGATTAATGAAAATCTACTGGGATCAAATCTGAAGGGTTAAATCCCAATGTCTGCTTCCTTCCTACAAAAGTGCACTTCTTAGAAAGGATTCTGCAACCTACCTAGTGCACTAGATGATCAAAAAACTGAGCCGTTTGGGATTGAAGCCCCATGTCATGGCTTGTTCTGTATCGATGTATGAAATCAGGGCTTGTAAATCATGCATGTAGATTTTTATTTTTATTTTAAGAGTGTTTTAGTTTACTGTTGGAAATTTTTGTGTTATTTTGGATTAAATCCTATTATTGAAATATATGTGTATATAAATAATATATATATATATATTCAAATCTGACACTGAGGACTGAGGAGAGAGACTGTTGCTTTACTATATGGAAATCCTGGGAATGATTTATTTATAGATCTCAAACAACAAAAGTTGTTCATGTTGACCAGATGTTCATTTTTTAATTTTTTTTGGACCGTAATGGTGTTCATCTGGGTTCTTTGATTGCTTTTTACATCCATTACTTCTCCTGAATTATTATTATTATTATTATTATTATTATTATTATTATTATTATTATTATTTTTACAGGATCAGATATTGGAGAAAAAATATAAATAGAATCTAATTCTATATTGGAGCTGGCAATCTTCACATCTAAACAGACACGACTCTATTCATTTGTTAGGATTCATTTTTATGAAATTGATACTTTTTATTATATTTATCATATATAACTGATTATATTCGTCAGTGAAAGAGTTTAATTGAAGTTTTCGCTATACATGTTTTTAAGTAAAGCGCTGCCAAAATGACAAAATGAGTTTTTAAAGGGGGGAATAAACAATGTGGGATGGGTATTCATAGCGGCTGATACTTTAGGTTTCAGTATCGATATCGTCATCAGAAGTCATATCGTGCCAGCTCTTAAGACCTACTTCTAGACCTTGATTTCAAGCTTTCATATTCTACTGGGAGATTATTTTATTATTATTTATATTTTTAATAATAAGTGCGTATATTTACGGACATTTCACACAGGAATCGGTAATATGTGAGTACTAGGCGAATGTGAATTTTGCTCATGTTTTGCGTATACACGCTCGCTGTAGTGCAACTGGAGGCATGGTTTCCCTGCACTTGTCCCACATGATTAACTGATCCTCCTCAGCCTGGATCATATTCGTACACTCATCTGTAAGCCGCTCAAGATGCTCCACAGGTGTCTCAGCTGGACGTGGGCAGGCTGTAACGAGCACGAGCAACTCGAGCACCTGTTTGTCTGGAATGGATGTGGTTGCGTTTTTATGGTACCAGAGTTCAGGCGGCTGAAGCGCAGGGAAGCTGGTAAAGATGATGGCTTGCATTATGGGTGTTATCATGATGTCGTTGCACTGTTAGGCCTCCTGTTTAGATTTCAAGTCAAACGATGACCCCATTTACCTCGTGCACAGGAGGATACTGTTGCAGCCTTCCTTGGGTGAAACATGTGGTCGTTTACTGAAAAAACCCATTGATCTACTCTGTTCTGAATAAACACTAAACTCCGAGCCAAAGAAGGACCCAGACCCCAGTTTCTGCGCAATGTACAGTATTTTAAACACATTCATACTCCCTGTTAAATGGCAAATCCCATTATTTAAATCTCCATCAAATATGGAGCTCACTCCCTCTCTCTCTCTCTCTCTCTCTCTCTCTCACTCTCTCTCTCTCATTCTCTTTCTTTTTCTCTCACTCCCTATCTCTCTCTCACTCCTTCTCACTCTCTCCTCTCTCTCTCTCTCTCTCTCTCTCTCTCTCTCTCCCTCTCTCTCTCTCTCTCTCTCACGCTCATTACTACCTCCTTACAGCTTGGCATTGCTTTTTCCCAGTACAAAAAAACCCCACCGGATTTAGTTGTATTTCTGTGGACATGTGCATTAGCAGAGGAGGCTGCACGGTTACCATGGCATTTATTTGTGGTGATGTTCTTAATGCCGGATGTCACTATTTTTTGCCCAGTTATTATTTTCTTCCATGATAGTCATGGTTATATTTATACATATTAATATCACAGTGCTACTGGATTCTCAGTCAGTGAGCACCAGATCTGTGGGACTTAAAAAAGCACTCTTTATAACCGTGGAGAGCAGAAAAGCATCGCAGAATGAACAGCACGATGAGCACGATGGATGGGCTACAACAGCAGAAGAGCACATCGGGTTCCTCTCCTGTCAGCCAAGAACAGGAATCCGAGTCTACAGTGGGCACAGGATCAATTGAAGATTGGGAAAAGACCAGGTGGGATTTTTCCCTGAGCTTGAACTGTCCAGTTCTAGTGAGACTGTTCCCACGGTGCTCATACAATGAAAATGAGCAGCTTATCCTGTCTTATAAATGGACTGTCTTTATAAAGGGTTTATTAGTTTTTACCATAGATGTCTGTAAAGATGAAATTAGAAACACCAGGTAGCTTTTCTAGGTAGCTCGCAAGACCACCCAGAACAAAATTAGCCCGACGGTGAGTAAAAAGATTTGGGTCAGTGTTCTACTTTTCTAATATAGTACATATACCTCACTGGATCATCTCATTCGCAGGACAATCATATACGCAGTGTGTGTTGTGTCTGGATCAGAGGTTCTCTCGTCGATGCAGACCTGAGAGTGACATTTTTTCCTCCATTTCTGTTCATCTGAGAGGAAATCTTTATAATATATAACCGTTCTTGGGCTTATAATTATATAGTAAATGGTGCAGCGCTTTTATCCAAAGCGCTTTACACTGTGTCTCATTCACCCATTCACACCAATGGTAGCTGAGCTGCCATGCAAGGCACTAACTTGCCATCAGGAGCAACTTGGGGTTCAGTGTCTTGCCCAAGGACACTTCGGCATGTGGAGTCACATGGGCCAGGAATCGAATCGCCAACCCTACGATTAGTAGACAACCCGCTCTACCACCTGATCCACCACACAGCCACCCCGGCGGTTCCAGTATATATAGGCTGGTTCCATTTTGCGTGTGTTCTCATACTCGCTATGCTAGAAAACAATCTTGTGCTCTGTGACCCAGATTAGCTCCATTATACATGTCATGGTGCTCATTATTAGCTTTTAGCAACGATCGCTAATTGCATGCTGCTAGCGCATGAAGATAAAGCATCTGAGAAGGGAAAAAGCCCTGGAAAAACACCCTGTCCTTGTTTTTCCCCTGCTTTTTCTCTTTTCCTTCCTCATCTCTCCTCTCTGTCCGAAAAAGGTCAGAAGCAAGGACATAAGCCTATCTGAGGCCAGCAAGCTAACAACGTGTGATACCAGTGCATGCACGGCTATATCCGTGTTCTCATCTTTCCCATTTTTGGTGTCACGATAGATTCATTGTAGCAGCGGAAAACAGACACACGCCTCTTTCAGTAAAGGATGTAATCACTTTAAAAGAATTTTAATTCTGTTTCCCTTTTGCCTCAAGAAAAGGACTCTAGTTTCTGCTTCAGCTCAACGTCTGAACAGGAGTTACAGCGTCATAGCAACTTAATCTGTCCAGTCTTTGAATAGCAGAGAAATTTAATTTTCTCTTTAAATATGAGTGTTCCAGGAGTGCAGAGGTTCCACTTGAACATTTCAATAAATAACAATTTAAGTAAGGAACACTGAAAACTCTTGGGGGGAAAATACTCTCATAGGAAAATAATCAATGAAGGGGTCATGTGATGGAGCCGGTTACCGTTCCCACCCAAAATTTTATTCCAAAGTCATTTATTCTTCATATAACACACCAATTTTCCAATAAATAATTTTTAAATACATTAATGCAGTGGTTCTGAAATATTTTTGTAGTCAGGGACCTGTAAAAAAAAAACAATAACTCCACAGACCCCCTCAGTATGGATATATGGTGTTTCATAAACTATATAAAGTCAGCAAATTATATTTTTGGGAGCCATAGAACTTTCCATTGACAGATGTCTGAGGTGACGTTTTGGTGCTTGGACCCCTAATCGCACCAAAAGTGCTATAATATAATATAATATAATATAATATAATATAATAGGCGCATGGTGGCTTAGTGGTTAGCACGCCATGTGTGTGCGGAGTTTGCATGTTCTCCCCATGTGTCGGGGGTTTCCTCCGGGTACTCCGGTTTCCTCCCCCAGTCCAAAGACATGCATGTTAGCGTGTCTAAAGGCGTGTCTAAAGTGTGTGTGTGAGTGTGAATGTGATTGTGCCCTGTGATGGACTGGCACCCTGTCCAGGGTGTACCCCACCTTGTGCCCGATGCTCCCTGGGATAGACTCCAGGTTCCCCCGTGACCCTGATAAAGGAGTAAGCGGTTGAAGATGGATGGATGGATAATATAATAGCCTAGCTGTCCTTCACAGACCCCACTTTTATAACCATTACATTAATGAACAACAACATGTACTGTATTTTTTATCCATTTATAGTTACATGCATGTTTAAAATAATTCGTATTATCACTTACATTACAGTAGCTATAAACAGCCATGCTGTTATCAACGTCTTGTTTTTTTCTCTTTAAAAGTTAATAATACGATAATCCTTCCAAAAAATGTTAAAAAACGTCTCCTCACCACAAACCTCACCGTATTAACACTGATTCGTGTCTGTCAGGTTGTAATCTGAAGAGCTACATGGAGACCGTTGCATTGAGTTTATTGTGTTGAAAATCATTCAGGCCGTCCAGAGATTTCAAAAGAGATTTCATGCTGACGGTTAAGATACTCAAATATATAGACCGATCCAAGAGACACCAGTCACAGACTTAAAAACATACTGTTAAAGCTGTAATCCGGAAGAATCTCCCGTAAGTAGAGCTTGTTCGGATCCACACTCATGGCTGTTTGGTGATGCAGCTCATATTTAAGCCGTCAGACACCACAATCTGGCCGGTTGGATCGCCGACTCGCTGTTACACGGTAGCCAATTTGAAAGGCGTCTGATTTTGGCAGGCACGTCTTTCAGGGTTTTTGCTTTTTATTTTTTTATTTTGTTTACGATAGGTGGTTAATAGCAGAGCTGCTGCTTGATTCATGCCAGCCTGGCATGATTTACATGAAACATTTATTGCTTTCTGCCAATGAAGTGCCGCTTGTGACTGGCCATTACTTCACAAAATATATAGACCTACAATTGATGCTAAATACATCATTATTCCTCTGCTGGTTATAATGAATTAGTTTGTTTGATAGTTTAGGGAGCCATAGCACAATACCTAAAAAAAAAAATGTTTATTATATACAATATATCCATATAATTAGTGTGTGTATATATATACAGCATCTGACAAAAGTGAGTACACCCCTCACATGTGTGTAAATATGTGATGATATGTTTTCATGTACAACACTGCAGAAATGACACTGTGCTACAATGTAAAGTAGTGAGTGTACAGCTTGTGTAACAGTGTCAATTTACTGTCCCCTCAAAATAACTCAACACACACACATTAATGTCTAAACCACTGGCAACAAAAGTGAGTACACCCCTAAGTGACATGCTTGGCCAGTCCATTATCTTCACCCTCAGCTTCTTTAGCAAGGCAGTGGTGGTCTTGGAGGTGTGTTTGGTCTGCATACTGATCATGCTCTGCTTCAGTATGTCACAGCACATGTTGGCATTCATCTATATATATATATATATATATATATATATATATATATATATATATATATATATATATATATATATTACACCTCCGTGCCTGTAGAGGGCCCCTTCCCCAGAGTTCTAACCATTTTCTCTACACTCATCACAACTTACTTTTTAGAAAGCAAAGTCAAATAGTCAAACACTGTGTTTGAATAAATGTTTGACCCTTGCCTTGTTCATGACTGCTGTTTGGACAAGTTTAAACATATTTTGTGATCTATTTTATCAAGATATTGAAATTATACCATAATATCATCCAATCCTACAGGTCCTTCTCTCATCCTTATTGTTCCTGTCCAACTTTTTATAGGATTAATGAATGTATTCAGTGCTAGCGGCAGTGCTAGTTTGCATGCTGTTCATGAATTAAGCCGCCTTGCCTCAGGTTTTTGAGTTGTATAGCAGCGTGCATCTGAAATCAGGTTGCCCTAAATCCTCCCTCCTCTTTTATGCACCGTCCCTGAGCAGAGGGCCCATAATCCTTAATGAATCAATTAGTCTGAGAGTCAACGCTACACATCAGATGGGCATCTGGACCGACAGACAGAGGGGTTGCCATAGAGATATACAGTGCGGTTAAGTTCTGATT
Source organism: Noturus placidus (assembly GCA_022414735.1). Classification (NCBI taxonomy): domain Eukaryota; kingdom Metazoa; phylum Chordata; class Actinopteri; order Siluriformes; family Ictaluridae; genus Noturus; species Noturus placidus. Next base: position 158,801 of record JAFFST010053359.1, read on the forward strand.
ACATTTGCACGGACGAGAACCGAGAACTCCGAGCCATAATTGAGGAAATTGAGGAAATTCTTCTCGTATTTTGATCATAATCACAGCTTCTCATTTGAACGCTCTTGACTTCCATTAGATCTGCTGATCTATAACAGGCTGTAGTATATAAATATATATGTCCTACTCCATCAGTCTTGACAGTGAGAACTCTGAATAGTCCATGTCTATCAGGGTTTTGGTACCCCGGGAATTGGTACCCCGTCTACGTGTGTGTGCTACTGGACAACTCAACTTTAAACTGTCCAGCAGTTGTTCCCTTCAAAAACAAGTCCCCAAATGGACACCTTGGGTAGTCCCTTCGAAGTGCTGCATGAAGATTGACAGGTGGTGTGTAAACCGAGGTCTCAGTGACGTAATCATTGCAGCTTCTCGTTTGCAGTGGCTGGCGCTACGTGTTTTGCTCTTTCTCAGTTAGATCACTTGTATTGAATCATTCATTTATCTTCATGGCAGGGTGGAGCCTTTGGGCAGCCGCTTCTCCAGCTAGCCACGGCTTTTTCGACGAGCAGAACGGAACCTTCGCCATTGCAATCCATCCATCCTCAACCGCTTATCCGTAATCGGGTCGCGGGGGTAGCAGCTCCAGCAAGGAACCCCAAACTTCCTTTTCCTGAGCAATATTAACCAGCTCTGACTGGGGGATCCTGAGGCGTTCCCAGGTCAGTGTGGGAATATAGTCTTTCCACCTAGTCCTGGGTCTTCCCCGAGGTCTCCTCCCAGTTGGATGTGCCTGGAATACCTCCCTAGGGAGGCGCCCAGGGGGCATCCTTACCAGGTGCCCGAACCACCTCAGCTGACTCCTTTCAACGCAAAGGAGCAGCGGCTCTACTCTGAGTTCCTCTCGGATAGCCGAGCTTCTCACCCTATCCCTAAGGGAGAGGCCAGCCACCCTCCTGAGAAAACCCATTTCGACCGCTTGTACCCACGAATTCGCGATTGCAATCTTATCTTAAATGTGGTCACCTTGTTGTTAATGGAGCTCGGTCGTATTTGCGCAGCTCCACGCCGCCATCACCAGCGTAGTGTTCTTGTTTCATCCTTCTCTCTCCTTACGAACAGAACACAACAATAATCTGCAAGCGCCGAGGGAGCATTTGAGATGTCAATGTGGATATAATCCTGATCTACATCTCTAAGCTTGTAAAACAATATTGCGGGTTCATTAGTGGTCTATGTTGCAGCACATCACGTCAGCAGTTTAAGAAATCCATCTTGAGAGAGAAAGATTGAATATTTTCCCAGAAAGAAGGAAACATGTGCTCTTACGCAGCTTGATCATGTACCGTGGGCCATCCTACTCTGGTCCCTTGGTGCCAGTAATGCTTATTGATTTTTGAATCAGGGCTGGTCTGGGAGAATGAATGCGTAAATGCATGAAACAGCTCGATATTTCGCTGGTAAAGCTGGACACGTTGCTTCATGGTTGCCAATCAGACATGTTACGGTCAAATATTACTATAAGAATAAGCTGTGAGGTGCAGGATGCAAGAGAGCAATTCACAGCATGTTCATTAGTCCAGTAATCAGTACATACGGGTTAAAATACAGCTCTGGTGACGGTTTGATATGAAAGTTATTCAGAGTGGATTTTATCCCCCCCCCCCTTTAAGCACACTAAATAATATAATCCATCCAGAACTTTTCTCCTCCATCACTTCAGGCCTCGGATGGTCTGCATCGGTGTGGGCTTCACTAAAGAAGTACACTCTCGTAAAGCAAAATGAGTTTCAAGTATGATGCCTTACTGCCTTGTCATCGTGTGCAAATAAGGACCGCAGTCACGCCATGGACAGGGACTGAAACGCGAGTCGTAAAGTAGAATTGAGGTGTGGCTGAGATCCTTTTTATCGCTTGCTTCCAGACAGTCAAGCTTCATTAGCAAACTTTTATGTTGTGTTCTGGCCCCAAGCGATGGAATCAGAGCTGTATCAAAGCTGGGAGGAAGGGGGGTTGTTCCAGAAATCTGTTCTGTAATGGTTTTCTTTTTGTGTTAACCACAGCAGCTCCAGGACAGAATGAAACAGCTTTTCATGGCTGCCACTGCAGGCTAGGCATTACCCATCTTATTACCCATCCAGCCTGAAGACATTGTGTGTGTAATGGCCGTTCGTCGCTCCTTGAGTGATGAGCTTTTTAGATATATTTATTTATATATATATATATATAATGATCTAATAGCCAGAAACTCATCTTTATTAAACCGATTTAGCTGAAGGTTTCCAGACGAGATGAAAGGCCTGTTTGGCGATGAGCTTCCCGTGTCCTCCTTATCAAGAACACCTGTTATATCTTTCACACACCGCAGGTATTGCTATTTTGCTGAATAAAAACAGACGGTGATGGATTTCTTCGAATCGAATCCTTTGGTGCTGGAGTCAGCAAGCTGCTCTGAATCTCCACAATGACCGACTCATGTGCATGAATGCTGCAAGGACCTGAGTAAAGTATTCTTTTTTTGTTACCTGCAGCAGAGTTGGGTGACCTCGTCACATTGCGCTGCTAAATTTAGATCATTCTAGTTTATTTTTTGCAATGTCTCCGCACTTTGTTCGTTATGAGGCTTGTGTGTGATTTTAGGGCAGTCATGGTGTCTCGCTGTACTGCACATGTTTAAAGCTCCACCTACTTTAGCACAATTACTTCATTAAAGGCGTCCTTTAGTGCTTTTTTTTTTTTTTTTTAGGCCTAATCTCCGCCTGGTGCATCTGTAATAAACTGTTGGTGCCTGCCATGTTTCCCACTTTTGTTAGTTGTTTTTCATGTGCTTTTGTTTTGGTTTTGATCCCGCCTCCAGCGCAGCCCTGTGACTGGTTGATCATCCTATTGTGTTCGCCTGTTCTGTGTTTCACCTTGTTTAGTTTGGTGAAATGTTCCCCGGTCGTTTCTACACTTCATCATGAAGTCTTGCCGATTATACTGTGCAGTTCTGAGTATGATTACATTTACATTTACATTTATTCATTTAGCGGACGGTTTTATCCAAAGTGACTTACAAATGAGACACACTCACACACCAATGGCAGCAGAGCTGCATGCAAGGTGCTAGCTTGCCATCGGGGGCAACTTAGGGTTCAGTGTCTTGCCCAAGGACACTTCGGCATGGAATCACCCGGGCCGGGATTCGAACCACCAACCCCACAATTAGTGGATTAGTGGACAACCCGCTCTACCGACTGAGCCACAGCCGCCCTAACCGCATGTTATACAAAGGGATGACGCGACGTATTATAAGTGAGTCTACAGGTTTCCATTCCTCTGTCTGTGTTGATCTGTCATTTGCTGCAGATTCTGTAGGACATGCTGAAATGTGTGTGAGATGTATCTCAACTCCCACCGAGTTATAGCGGTGTTTTCGAATCTTCATTGCAGATCAGGGGAAAGATCTGTCGCTTCTCGCTCTGTCTCAGAGTCCGATTACATCAGCTGTGAGATCATTACCCATTAGCAAGCTTCTTTCTCTGTTGTTGAAGAAGTTTGTTCTTTTTTTTAAGCCCTGACAGAAGCAGTTCTAACTCTGTGTGAGAGCTGGAACGGTCAGCGATTAATTGTTGCACTGTGTGGGCTGCGAAGTTGTTTATTAAATCCAGCACTTTGAGATGCAGACAGATGCCAGCCTTTGAGGTCACACTGCAGTTGGTAGAAGGCAACTCCTCTTCTTCTTCCTCTTCCTCCTACTCCTAGCGCCGACCTACGCTGCTTTCCCACTCTTAAATACGGCTGTTGCCATGGAAACAGGAAACAGGGATGCCTGGAGTCATAGGCTTGTGGGAAGACTGGAAATGGCGAGATTGAGACGTAATCAGGACAGACAGAGATTGCGCAGAAGGACTCCTCTCCTGCGGAATATATCACAGCTTGGAGTGTGTGGTGTACGTGTCACATGTATGCCCATACTTGTCCATTTCCTACTTCACTTCACCCCCTGCTGGTAAGCCACGAGTCCAGCCATGGATTTATTTTTGGAACAGCATCCAGGCGAGGAGATTTCACTGCAAAACGTGACAGTAGCTACGTGTGATTTTCAGTACTGTCACGTACACGCTCCATCCCGATCAACGGGATCTGTGAATACAGAGCTTTGGTGATGGTAGAACTTTCATTTGACCTGAATCCGTCATGACATCTCAAAGAAATCTGAAGTTTGTGTATTATGTAAGAAAAGTCATTTTTGTTATATCGACTCATTATTATTTCTCCCCATGCTCTGTTGTGTTGCAGATCTTCAAGAAATGCCCAAAGCAATCCCACTGACTCAGTTTTAACCTCCTGACTCAGGTCTGAGAAGGTCTTCACTGACGCGAACACATTAAATCAGTGTTTGGATGCTGCTGGGTCTCGAAAGGCAGCAGCAAACCCAAGCACAGTCCATGCTGTCTCGCTGTGTCCAGCTGTCTCACTGCAATGAAAGGATAACGGAGGCGTGGTCAGGGGTGGGAGTAGCTCTAGATAGGTGTAGTCACCTGGAGAGTGGGCGGAGCTCCTGAAGGAGCAGTTTCACAGCCATAGATGATGACCAGCCTGTTTCGACGCAGCGCCAGCAGCAACGGCAGTCACGGCTCGAGGGCTAACGGTAATGGAGGATCCGAGCTTAATAACAGCAAGTCTTCTCGACAGGTGCTTATGAGTCTCATACTCCCTGCTGTTTCTGCTCTAATGATGTAATTACTCGAGTTTCTAAAAAGAGCCACAAAGGAACTTGCAAAAGATTTGCTAAGAACACGATGAATTTTGACGTAACCATATACGTTTTTCTGCAGCACGTCCGACGACTGGAGTTCAACCAGGCCATGGACGACTTCAAGACCATGTTTCCGAGCATGGACCACGAGGTGATCGAGTGTGTCCTGCGGGCCAATAACGGCGCTGTGGACTCCACCATCGACCAGCTCCTGCAGATGAGTTTGGATGGACAAGGCACAGACGACAGCTCCGACTCGGAGGACAGCATTCCCCCAGAGGTAAGAAGGCAAGAGCGATGAGTCTCGCTAAAACAAAGTCCTTCTCCGTGTTGATTAGTTATGGAGAAGACACAGTGGCAGGTAACGATTGGCTATAGACGATATCCAGTTCAGTGAAAAAGTTAGCACACCCTTACTCCAACTTCAAATAAAAATGTATTTATTTATTTAAGTAAGTATTTATTTTGTGTTTCCTTTTATAATTTTTTGCCTATGATTTTTACGCTTGCTAATGGCTTATCTCTCATCTTCAGCTCTGCAAAATGGCTCAGATGAAGAAGAAAAAAACCCCCATACACACAAAACCTTTTGGATTGTTACATGTATTTCGTGTTATTTATGTATTTTATACATTTGTATCATTTTGTGCGAATAAGTTGTGTAGAATGCCGCGTCTTACGACATCATTTTAAACATAAAGGTCTGAATATCACATTTTTTTCTCTTACGAGGTTTGTTTTAGCCAACCTAGATACTGTGATATACGTAGTGTATATTGCAGCACTAGAGTACTTTCGCCTAATTCTCCACCCCTTGGTTAAATTTATCGGGACAAATTCTAGATCGTACGAAGCTCTTGGAATTCCATTCGTTTCGGACACACAGCACCCAGCAGCATTTCTACTCTGCGTCTTCAGTATGCAGATGTAGAGCCTCTGCCCTGAATAACTACCAGCCCTGATGCCTGGGGGCAGGACTGTGTGTATCATCGCAGAGAACTGCTTGACCCAGTTTGCTCGCCGAGGTCCTAAAGAGCGCACAGAGAGCTCTTGAAGGCTCAAGACAAGATCCGTGTATTCTCAACCACGCTGATCTCTTTAAACATCATCTCCTGGTGCAGACGAGCCCTCAGGAACTATTCCGATAAAATATCAGACGCCTGTGCTGTACAGTGACCTTGCACGGTTTGAACCCTGTAAAACCCTTTTTAGGAAGCTAAGACTCCCTTCGTTGCCCAGTGAACCCTGAAAGAACCTTAGAAGAACCCTTTTTTTATGAGAGAACCAATAATATCATGAGAAATAAACATTTATCAGACGCTCAAATCCAGAGTGACGTACGTTTATTTCAATTATACATCCGAGGGCCTTGTTCAAGGGCGGCCGATTTGGAAGTGCTGGGGTTTGAACTCATAACCTTCTGCACAGTAGACCAACACCTTAACTTCTGAGCTACCACTATAACACCTTCGTCCATCTTGCTTATGCGTGTACGTGTTACCGTTTTCTCTTCTGCAGATCCTGGAAAGGACGTTAGAGCCGGACAGCTCAGATGAAGAACCCCCACCTGTTTACTCTCCACCCTCGTACGAGATGCACATCTATGACAGGAAGCACCCGGCCGACGTGCCGCCGTTCCCTCCTCCCAGGCAAGAACACAGAAAAGAGAACTGGGAAATTTCATTTAGAACGATTAAAGGTTCTTCACTTGTCCCTCCACAAGAAAAAGAATGAAGGTATTATATCGAATATTTCCCTGTTAGTCCTACCCATCATAGCATAGCATGACGGTTCATATGAACTGAGGTCCAAAGCCATCTTAATGGTTTTTAAGTCGTACCATCATCAGTAATCTCAGTGATCTTTGGGGTTATCAAAGATATATTATTTACACGTTGTTCTAATAGAAGTTCTTCTGTCCTGTCAGAATTAAGTAAAAGGACATTAATAAGCATCTGGCAGCTGTGTATGATCAGCATAACACCCAGTGGAAGCTAATTCCATGTTTACGAATAATGTGACCCAGAGGTAGCATATATAAAGTAAAAAGCAGTGGGCCTAAAATAGAACCTTGTGGAACACCAAACTTTACTTTAGCATGCATATTGAGGTCACCATTTATATCTACAAACTGATCGCGATCAGTCAAATAAGACCTGAGAAAGGAGAAGACCGTTCCCTTAATGCCAACAACATTTTCTAGTCCATCGAGGAGAATAGTATGATCAATGGTATCAAAAGCTGCACTAAGGTCAAGTAAGACAAGCAGCGACCCTGGTCAGAGGCCAGTAGAAGGTCATTTACCACTTTAACTAGCGCTTTCTCTGTGCTATGATGAGGCCTAAATACTGTCTGATACATTTCATGAATGCTGTTCCTATGTAGGTACGAGCATAGCTGCTGTGTACAATCTTTTCTAATGCCTTGGAGATAAAGGGGAGGTTGATATTGGCCTATCGCTGGTCGAGGTCAGGTTTTTTTAAGCAAGGGTTTGATAACTGCTAGTTTAAATGAATTACATTGTCAGAGCTAAGGGAAGAATTGATTCCTTTTAGAAGGGGTTTGATTACTTCTGGAATAAGAAATCAAGAGCGTATGATTAATCGTTTGTTCGTTCACCTTCAGAAAGCGCCTAGTCTGCTCATTTCTCCACCTGCTGCTAATCTCGCGCCACTACATCTCATCAACCTTGAGCTTGTGTCACTGCTCGAAAGATGCCGTTCATTTTAATTCTAGACAAGATATCACCTTAAATGTCCCCAAAACCCAATCCTCACAAAACCCAAATACAATAAGTCTGGAAGAACATGACTAGTTAATCACCACGTCTTAAGGAGTGATCTTGATTTTCTTTTTTCGTGCCAGGTTTGAAGCTAACCCTCCGACCGATCATCGTCAGGTCAGCGGCTACAGGAACTGGAACCCTCCGTTACTAGGCAACCTCCCTGACGACTTCCTGCGTATCCTTCCCCAGCAGCTCGACAGCCTGCAGGTAGATTTATGGCGCTCGTACACAGATGATAAAGAATGGGGATCGTTTCCAATCGCTCACACACTGGAGGGAGCTGCCATGTGATTGGTGTATTATATCAATACATTTTCAATGAGCTTACATTCGTAGTAACCCTTATATTTGGTTTGCTTCGAAACAAAATTGGATTTTATAGCAATGCAACTGTAAAAACGTATTTGAAAACACAGAATGCCCAATACATTAGTCTTTATCTTAATCATGAGCAGCATTTACAGGACCCATGAAACCTTGCCGATGCTCCTGAT
>JAFFST010053359.1:181945-190079 GCA_022414735.1 Noturus placidus
CTAAAGCTGTTCTGATCATCAGATACACTTTATATTGCGATATTGGACACTGAAGCCTTTGACCTTTGAACTTATAACCTTGCTCACCATTCGTACGCGTATTAAGAGAATGGCAGAACTAGGGCGAAGCGATACGATGAGATAATATCGATACTGCAAATGTTTCTAGCGCTTGAATAATACCGACCCTGATAACTACGAGCTGATTGGATGTTAATACGCGTTTCTGTACACGTTCTTTCATGCTTCTTGAATGGTTTGGTTAGCAAGCCTAAATCTCACGTATCATGTATTGTGGAAATTCCCGAAGTATTGTGATGTAATATTTCACCCATATCTGCGTATAATTATAGTTCTGTATGATAATAAACCGTATTAGATCAGTAAAGTGGCACATGCACTTAAACATGGAGCAATTTTCGACGTTTTCTCGTGTTATGAAACGGTAATCTCGGCACATGCCTACTCACTCTATTTTAGTACCACAAACTGAACGAACTGCTTTCAGTTCTGCTTCCTGTCAGGACAGGAAGTTTGGCCATGCTCCCCTATATCTGTAGTCCAAGGCCTTCTTTTAGATTCTTTCACAACACTTCCTGAAGTGTCAGGGTCGTGACTATTGAGGAATTTCCCAATCAGCTTCCTCTTTAAGTCTCTAAGTCTCTGTCCGGCCATTTTTTGCTGATCAGGCCCTTTTCCTCTTGTGCTCTGCGGGCTAGTCGTAGTACAGCGTGACTGCAGGGTAGCGCTCGCTTCATTTACAGGTACAGACCTCATTAGCATATGATGCATGATTTATTTATTTTTTGCCAGGGTTATGATTTTATCACTATTTGTTTCTACCTATATTTTACTGTTCCGATTTTGAGGTTGAAATTTGAAGTATGATATTAAAATGTCCGGCAACAATATATTCCAGGGTATATGACTACAGTAAGTGTCTACAATAAGCAATAAGAATATTCCGTATCAGCAGTCCAAAGCAGCAGGTAAAGCCGTTAGGACAGAGAGAGTGGACACACTAGGGTCGTTCAGGGAGGACTGAGTGGAGCTCGTCGACTCTCACTGAGTGTAACAGGCTCTAAACGGTCTGTTAATTCCTGCGTTGAATAAGCACAGCTGAAGTGGTTGTCACACTCCAGATGCCCTCCTCCCACCTGTCTCTCATCGCCACCTGCACTTCAGCACATTCAAAAGAGGCTTGAACTCACATTAGATTCTCACCACAAAACCTTTTGTTATTCCACTTCAGGCCATTTTTTCTCCCCCCCCACACCGAGTCGTACTCGTGAGCGGACGATGATGCTATGAGTGCTTACACGCTGGCTCTCTGATTGCAGCCTGGCATCAGCCACGCACCCAGTTCTTTACTAGATGTCCCTCCTGTGTTGGTCTAGCACAAACATCTCCATGGGGCTCCTTCTCATGGGTCTTGTCGGATCCTCGAGCATATTTTGGGAAGTTGAAAAACATCAGATTTCGCCTGTTGGAACTAAACATGTTCATACAAAGCCTGCCAGCTTCTCCATTGTGTGGATGTCCCATGATGCATCCTACTCAAATCTGTGCTCAGCCCGTGGACCATTTCAGCCTGAAGATGACATGAAATGTATGAAAAAAAATCATTGCTCCTTTATAATTATGCCACGATTTAAAAAAATTTGGATTAGATTGATATGAAATGTCATAATGTAGCCATTTGACTGTATCTATGGACCCACTGTTTGCCAATATCAGCTCAAATAATTAAATTATGCGACTGTATTAATTGTCAGATAACAGAATAACCCCAAATCGTTATTTCTAATAAAGTTCCTAGAGGTTAATCAATAAATACTAACGTTATCGTTCCAAATAAATGCGTGTGTATTATACAGAAATTTGTAAACAGTCTTATAATCGAACAGATTAAGAAAGTAAGTGTCTTTGGCTCTCTAAATAATTCTGAAATGATGCTCCATATGCCTTACAGTATCATGAGTTTTAATTTTATATAGAATAAATACAACAAGCAGCACCAATGCAAGGATTAAATTCGGTTGAGAACACTATATGGATTTAAAAAAAAATGAGATTTGAGCAGTTTATAAGAATAATACTGAAATTCTATTGTCCCTGACGTTCGGGTCTTACATAAGTATATACTAAGAGTATACAAATATAATAACAATATATAAGCGCCATGATTGTTTTGCTGTTACAATAACGCCAATTCAGTGTGGGAGTTTATGGAGGAGTCGTGTGAGCCGGTTCCTGTAGGGAGGACGTTGCTTTGTGTCTCGATGCGTCTCTGAAAACCGACTTCCTCCAACGCAGACAAACAAAGAGATGCAATTAGGCTTTTTTGAGAAGCAGGAGGAACAGAAACTGAGCAGCATTTGCCGATTTCACCCTTATGGGCCCTGCTTTGGAAAAAGCGTGTTACAGAGCGCCGTGCTATTATGGCTGCGTCTATATTTGGCTCGTCTTTCGTCCCCCTGCCTGGTGTTTTCAGGGGTTGATTGTTAAATAAGAAAATGACGTGTGATGCGCGAAGAGGCCGGATGAGAGGGGGAGGAAAGGGGAGGGGGTTGAGAGGAGAAGAAACCAACCAGATGTTTAAAAGGGATGGGTCTCTCAGTAGGCTGTGTGTGTTTTCAGGGAAAGGAAGGAGGGGGTACAGCAGAGCAGGTGATTGCAGTAACAACACCTCCCCCCCCCCCATAAACAGCCCTCCCTCTTTTCCTTCTGTGAGGAGATCTATTTTTTCCCCCTGCCATGCTATATTGGACTCGCACTGCTGCGGATGGATAAATTTGGAGAGGGCTGCGTTAGTGGCCACTTGCTCCACTGCGTCTGTGCCAAATTCGGGTTGTAAGATCAGATCTCTCGGCTGTCTTCAATCTACGTAGCGAGAAGGTCGTGCTTGGGAAAGAGTTCAAACCCTAGGCCTGCTGCAGAGCAACAGGCAAGGGGATCATCCATATGTCAAGTCATTTACAGGATGAAGACCAAGCGGCTTTGTGTAGGAGTTATTAGAGCATAAAGTCTGGCAGTGTCATATTAGGAGACCCCCTGATTAGTGGAAGCCCCTTCAGCGACGCCCACACACTCCCTACTGTGATGACTATAACGATAGAAAAGTCAACTGTCGCTCCAGACCATGTCCTTGTCAGTAGAATGCTTCAAAACAAGCACTACTAAATGCAATATTGTAACTGCTCACTGTTCTTCAGGAAAATCCTCCACGTCTTACATTTTCTGTATATTTCAGACCTTTCCAACAGTGGCTATGTTATGTTGAGATCCATCTTTGGCGTACTGCATGAAAATTATGACCTCAACTGTAAACGTGGCTATGGTGAAGTTTCATGTAACGAGACCGTTATTAAACATTAAAGTATTGAAGGAGTCTCCAGTGTTAGACTCAATTCATTTGCTGGAAAGTCCTATTGTCGCTCTGGCCATTGCTGTGTAGCAATATTTACTTTGGTTTGTGTAGCTGAATGACTTTGCAGCCTCAACTTTGTTCCATATACCGCATTGTGATTGCTTAGAAAGCTAACAAAAAAAGACACCCGGTAGCTAAGCTAGCTAAGCTCACCATTATCATGGATCGATCGTGTTTTGTCACAAAAAATGGACCTGCTTTCAATTGATTGCTCGAAATGATTGCTGCGCTTGGAGCATGACGTGGACGTTTCTAAAGACAATGCAGGCCGGCGTCTTCTTTGTTATCGTCAGACACGTTCCGCGAAACAGGTGCAATTTCATAGTGTCTCCTTGAGATGTTTCAAAGCAACTCATTTGTTATTCAAAGCGCTTGTATCGCACCTCACATCAGTGTATTACTTTAAGTGGCTCTAGAACAGCGAACAAGGTGGCTTTTTGTCCTCATGAACAACCGACAAGCAGGTAAATTGTGATTTTTGCTGCTTTATCAGCTGTGCAGCGCTAATAAATAATAATTTAGTTCTGATAAACTAGCGATAGAATCTTTGCTAACACAGAGAGGACACCTTCTCCGCAAAAGCCTCAAGCCTTAATTCACCATATTCTTTCGGATTGTTGAGCATTTGCCTTTCGTGGCACTTGCGTTATGGACATGTCATACAGGAGAAGATCAAACTTGCATCACTTCGCTAGCACACTTCCGTTAGTGTGATCTAGATGCAACATTCCTGTTCACTTCCAGCGCCTTGTAAAAGTCTAAAGACAGTACAAATTGTCGGTCTGTATTCGCTAAGAAATTGTTTAGTAAAATAAATTGTCAAATAAAATATCTACAGTACTGTCGGTTAAGTTCGCTAGTTAAGATCAGGTATGCTAGCATATGCTACATATGCTAGCATATGCTACACTTATCGATAGTATTTGAATCTGTTTTTCATGGTTGTAGTGTATTATTATTTTTAAAAAATGACAAAAAAAATGATTTCTGTCTGTCTCATTAAGAAGCATTTCGAGTGAAAATGGAAAAGCGCTTTCAGTTGGATTTGTTTACTAGCAGACGCTTGCTAGCGTTTCAGCTATATTATCTTATATTTCATGAGCTGTAAGCCGTAATCATCGAGATTACAACAAAACAAAACAAAAAAAAAAAAAGCTTGAAATATTTCACTTTATCTGTAATGAATCCAGAATATATGAAAGTTCCACTTTTTGAATTAAATTGCGGAAAACATGAACTTTTCCGTGATATAAATTTTTTTGAGATGCAGCTGTATGAGCTCTTGTATGAACATGCTGGCTTTAACTACTTTTTATTTGCTGAATGACTTTTGTCCTGCTTTTCTTTTCTTTTTTTTTTTCAATCTCGCAAAGAATTATGGGGTTGAAAATGTTGAAAATGTCACATGCAATGTATGGCTGATTAAATGCTAACTCCTCAATCAGACTTATCGTGAATTATAGAATTACAATGAATGAACCGATATCATTAATGATCAAAGAGTTTGAACATTTCTGCATTAAAAAAAAAACAACACAGCAGCATTGAAATGCTCATATTTGATACCAAGTCGGTTTTTAGCCTCCCTGCAGCTCCGATGAGCCGGGCGTGGCCGTGCCCTTTAGCCGTCCGTCATGTGTGCGGACGTCAAGGACGCGTTGCCATGGTAGCGTCGCGCGTGTGTTTACCTCCTTCTGCACGGGCAGCACGATGTTGCCATAACACACGGATCCAGTGACGCAACTCTTCAGCTCTGCCTTTTTGTTCTCGATTAGCAAGTGTACATTCCCACCTCCGTTCAAATCCAATATCGAAGGGTCCTGTAGTGGTTTGTAGTGTTTACAGAGATAGAAATAAGAAAAAGGTGATGAATCTCAGGACTTGCAGAGGATAGTTATAGATTCTGTTGTTGTTCTTAAACAGATTCTTAAACAGATCTTAAATTATGCCAGTGGATAAGCTCAGGCATGACGATCAGGCTCTCATGGAAGTGTGTGCCTTATACAGGTGGTGTGAACGTGTCTGTTGATCTGATCTCCTGGAGACGTTTTCTGTCTGTGGGAAAATCCCACTATGGGGGGAAAAAAAAAAAAAAAAAACCAACGCCACCACAGGCCCCTGGGTTGGGGTTGCTAGGAAACCTAACGTCACACTTGCACCAATATATTGTTCTCTGTGCAGCCTGTGTGATCCCCAAACTACCTGCAGTGTGTGTGTGTGTGTGTGTGTGTGTTCAAGAAAGACACTCAAGATCTTGACTGTCCATGCAACAGGACAACTCAACACCAAAATAGAGACTCTTTAAAAAAAAAAAAAAAAAAAAAGGTTTAATTAATTTGGATAACGTGGGTCATAATATGAAGGCGGAGGGAGGACGGAAGGGGTGGGTAATAGGACTATTTTCAGCTACTGTTGGCTCAGAAGGACCGTTTTGCATGCTTTATCGAATGCTAAACATGGAGAATAAAATGAGATGCTGCTGAGAGATACTAGTGAAGCTAGAATGCATAAGTAGCTAATTTGGCGACCTCACGCTGTGTAGAGCGGCAGCTAGTCATTCTCTGTCTTCAGCATAGATGTTGCCAGCTCAACGTTAACTGCGTTTACACTGAGCTTTTTTTTATATTTGAAAAGGTTCAACGATGCATAGCTGGGAACCTGATGTTCTTGTTTGCGTGGTTTGACTAGACACCGGGTCTTCGACGCCGCCGGGCCTCTATTGTAAAAGCAGAAAACCAAAACAAAAACAAAACATGAATCCGTCTTCTTCATGTCCTGCACTGGCCAAACCCCAAAGTCAACGTTAGTGGAGATAGGCTGTGAGAAAACAAGAGGAGGTAGAACTGGGTGTTGTTTTGCTTTCTTTGGAGCCGCGAGCTGGTTTGACCGCAGCCCACCGTGACCGATGACTGTGGGGAAGGACTGTGTATCTCTCTGACATGTTGACTTAAAGGTCATTGTATTTGGCGTCATTCAAATGTTTGAACTTTGGGGGGAAAAAGTCCAAAGATGAAGCGTCAGCGTGAACGGAGGAGGAGGTTGTTTACTGTTCCGGCCACCTGCAGGTCCGTGTGAGGAGATTAAGCTACACGAAGCCTCTTAAATGTTGGCAGTTAACTCGAAGCCTTCTTATACACGTTCCTCAGTATTCTTGTATTCACAGAGTTTTGTAAGCGAGCCATAACTGAGATGGTGAGATGCTCTTGACCTTGTCGTTCTGTACTTCAGCGGCGTAGCATTGCTGTTTTGTTAGCAAAGTGAAAAGCTTGAGAACAAAAATATCCTGCTTTTCAATTTGTCACACATTTCGCCTTTCATCCTTGCTGACTGGAATGAAAGGAAATGAAGGCCATGAATATCCTGCACACGATAGCATTTAGCAACTAGATTACTAGCTATGCTAGTTTGTTCATGAGCTCTGCTCTCAGCGCTCCTTTCCTTTACCTGACCCCTTTTTCTTTTCTGACAGGCCCTTGGTATTAGCGCTCGCTTCTTTTGTTAGCCGTCGAGCCACCATAGGCTCACACCCAAGGATGTGAACTTCTCCTTCGCAGGAGAATATTGTCTGGATTGAAAGTGTAGCATGAGCGTGAATGATCTGTAAAAGGCACTTGATGCTCTTTTTTTTGTTGCTTTTTTTTTTTTACACTCTTGAAAAACGCCTAATGAGGAAATGGTTTCTTCAATAGAGCGCAGGGCTTCTCACGAACTAGGTTCATTTTCAATACAGCGGAAATAAGCACTGCCTGAATACGTGCCATAAGGGGTCTATTATCAATTCAATAAAACATTTAACGTTAAAAAGTACAATGATTAAATGAAAAAAAATGAATAATGCCACAGTGGTTGCGATTCAGCAGCATATAACGAGACAAAAGCTGTACATTAGAATGTAGCACAATTAAACATGGCGAAGCTTTCACTTGCATTACTCATACTGTAGGGGGCGTGTCTGGCGTACAGCGCTTTTCTTGTTCATACTGCTGCTAAACACGCTTAGAGGAAAGCATTAACTGCTGTTATTCCTGTACATGAGCAAACAAACACTCATCATTGGCTTTCCAATCCCACGCATGCCACGTGCAATGTGTTATCGCCAAGATTCAAACCGCGAAAGCTCTGAAGAGTTTTTAGCACTAAAAACTTGTAAATTCACTTAGCGTTTGTTGCAGACGTTGACGTTAATCTGTTTCCCTATGCATTTGATTTGATGTTTTCTACAAGGGAAAATGCTCTCATATCCAGCTGTGTGCATGGTGGAAGAAGGTTCTAGAGACAGTGTGGTGAGTTTGGATTTGGTCTCCATGGTGGCGTGATGGACCAAGCCTGGCTGGAAGCCCCTGGGCGCTGGCGTCCGAATCCGCGCTGTGCTCATTAAGGCTGGGATTAGAGGGGGCTGGCTGGCAGGTGGGTGGAGGTGTGAAAAGGATGACTGGCTTTATGGTCGCCAGCCTCCTAGTAATAGAGCGTGAACGTGCGTCAGCGATGTGCCTGCCTGGTCTCCTTGTGAAAGGACCCGTCTCAGCAGGCCAGTCTTCGTCCTCCTGTTCTTCCTCCTCCTCCTGTTCCTTAACGCTCCCCCGTTTAACCCCTCCGCCCCTCGTCCTCCCTGCGTCATCAGCTGCTGCAGCTCGGCTGAGATGTCTGCACAACCTGTCCTCGTTAAAAAACGCAGCGAGGGAGGGCCAACCCCCCCCCCCCACA
>JAFFST010053359.1:197648-209297 GCA_022414735.1 Noturus placidus
GGTTGCAGTTGTTGCTGCTAAGGGTGGCCCAACCAGTTATTAGGTAAAGGGGGGCAATCACTTTTTCACACAGGGCCATGATGGTTTGGATTTTTTTTCACCTTTAATAATAAACACCTTCATTTACAAATTGCATTTTGTGTTTACTTGTGTTGTCCTTGACTATTGTTTAAATTGGTTTGATGTTCCGAAACACTTAAGTGTGACAAACATGCAAAGGAACAGGAAATGAGGAAGGGGGCAAGCACTTTTTCACACCACTGTATATGCTTATATGTGTTGGGAGTTAGTCTTTGTATATCATTTGTTTTTGGCCTGATTTGTGACTAGCACTTGTAGCACTTCAGAGCACTTAACACTTACTTTGCCTCTCTTGTGTGTGTGTGTGTGTGTGTGTGTGTGTGTGTGTAGTTATGTCTCTCTTTGTTCTTCCTACAACTGTTTCTGCACAGTTGGTGTAAATTCAGTCTAGCAGCACTTTCAGCTGCTTCGACGGCTCTCTGTCTTTGCCAAATGAATACAATGCAAAACTGTTCTGTACCAGAGGAAGGAAATGATCAAATCGTGAAAAACAAACCCAACTGCTTTCGACACGGAAACATCATTAATAAACCAAACACTTTACTTTATAGGACAGTTCCATTATGGTCTAGTAGTGTTAGTATTATTATCAGAAGTGGTGTTCATAGTACTCAGGATTGTATTAGTAATATTGTAGTATTTGTATTAGTATTGGTAGTAGAGTTCATAGCATTAGCAGTGATATTTATATTATTATTAATATTACAAGTAGTTATAAGTAGTAACTTAGCAGTAGTAGTAATAGTAGCAACAGCAATAATAGTAGTAGTAATAATATTAATAATAGTAATAGCGTTAGTAGTAGTAATAATAGTAATGGTAGTAGTAATGATAGTAGTACTAGAAATAATATGTGACTGTGCCCTGCGATGGACTGGCACTCTGTCCAGGGTGTACCCCGCCTTGTGCCCGATGCTCCCTGGGATAGACTCCAGGTTCCCCGTGACCCTGATAAAGGAGTAAGCGGTTGAAGATGGATGGATGGATGATAGTAATAGTAATAAAAATAATAATAATTATAATAGTAGTAATAATAGTAGTAGTAATATAATAATAATAATAGGAGTAATAATAATAATAATAATAGTAGTAATAATAATAATAATGATAGTAATAGTAGTAATAATAATAATAATAGTAGTAATAGTAGTAGTAATGATAGTAATAGTAATAATAATAATAATAATAATAATTAGAATAGTAGTAATAATAGTAGTAGTAATATAATAATAATAATAATAATAATAATAGGAGTAATAATAATAATAATAATAGTAGTAGTAATAGTAGTAATAATGATAGTAATAGTAATAATAATAATAATAATTATAAAAGTAGTAGTAATATAATAATAATAATAATAATAATAATAATAATAATAATAGGAGTAGTAGTAGTAGTAGTAGTAGTAATAATGATAGTAATATTAATAATAATTATTATTATTATAATAGTAGTAATAATAGTAGTAATATAATAATAATAATAATAGGAATAATAATAATAATAATAATAATAATAATAATAATAATAGTAGTAGTAGTAGTAGTAGTAGTAGTAGTAGTGGTAATAATGATAGTAATAGTAATAATAATAATAATAATAATAATAGTAGTAGTAGTAATATAATAATAATAATAATAATAATAATAGTAGTAATAGTAGTAATAATGATAGAAATAGTAATAATAATAATAATAATAATTATAATAGTAGTAATAATAGTAGTGGTAATATAATAATAATAATAATAATAATAATAATAATAATAATAATAATAATAATAGGAGTAATAGTAGTAATAGTAGTGAAATTGATGGTCATAAGTATGTTATCTGTACATGGGCATGATCTCTTAGAAAAGATAATTTGTTTATTATTATTAATACAGTGACACTGCAGTATTTATTGTTACACGCATTCAATGTATTATCAGAGCAACAAAATAGAATATAAAACCCATAATATATCTGGCACTCTGTACAGATTGAAGTTATGGATTGTTAGTTACATTTACGTAGACGTTTCTGAGCCTGTGTTAATAAACCAAAGCTCCAGGAGCTTCGGTGTGACTGTCTCCTCTGGTCCTCTCGTACAGGTCCATAATGAGGTAATCCGATCATCGACTAGGCTTAATTAGTATAAGAGGTCATGTGATGTGGGGATTTGAAGAGGGAACGAGAGAGAAATTCATTTGCATTAAGCCTTTCGGAGAGGTTGTGATGAGGCACTCGACTTGGCTTTATCATCCGGCAACATGTTAGGGATATTTCATCAACATATCTGTCTCAACCAGGACAGTCAGTACTTACAAATTTGAACTTAACATCCATATCATTTCTATCTTTCAAGTTCATTTCATATTTAGGGAGGCATGGCCTGGGGTATGGAAAGATACCAAACTGTGCTAAATACACATGTAATGTGCTACTCCAAGATGTTCAATGTTCAAGTTGTTTAGAAACAATTTTTAGTGAACTTTTGTTCAAGTTTATAGATGACAGTAAGCCCGACTGTGCCCTAAACTGGATGGTGTTTGAGGCCGAAAGTCAGCCTTGCATGGTAATATTTGGTGTAAAACAATTCTACTTGGACCATTTATAAATATCATGTCCACTTTACATAAACAATCTTGCTTAGGAAATGAAACAAACCATTTTTAGGCCCTAAATCCATAACTCAAATGGTTCAAATTATTTAAACAAGACAAAGCCATAAGTTAATAACTGAAATGACTCGAATAATTAAAATGACTCAAATGCCAAAATCAATGACTCAAAGTCCAAAATATATAACTCAAATGACTCAAAGTCCAAAATATATAACTCAAATGACTCAAAGTCCAAAATATATAACTGAAATGATTCAAAGTCCTAAACATATAACTCAAATGACTCATAGTCCTGAATATATAACTCAAATGACTCAAAGTCCAAAATATATAACTCAAATGACTCAAAGTCCAAAATATATAACTCAAATGACTCAAAGTCCAAAATATATAACTCAAATGACTCAAAGTCCAAAATATATAACTCAAATAACTCAGTCTAAAATATATAACTCAAATGATTCAAAGTCCAAAATATATAACTCAAATGACTCAAAGTCCAAAATATATAACTCAAATGACTCAAAGTCCAAAATATATAACTCAAATGACTCATAGTCCTGAGTATATAACTCAAATGATTCAAAGTCTACAGTCTATAACTCAAATGGGTTAAAGTCCAAAATCAATAATTCAAATGACTTAAATCATCCATTGTTATGAGTTTTTCTGTGTGTGTGTGTGTGTGTGTGTGTGTGTGTGTGTGTGTCCATCTGAGTGAATTTAATGCATATTAGCATTAATAAAGCCAGCTGGATCACATGACTATCACAGCCTGATTGACAGTGTATAAACTCTATCTGTGTACAGTGTGTTCACACTAGAGAGCGTGAACACACTGGACAGAGTGTGTATGTGTGAGTGTGTATGTGTGTTTGTGTATGTGTGTGGGTGTGTGTTTGCACTGTGGATTCTCTCACCGACCCTGCTGTCTCTCCTGTTCTCCCTACGTCTCATACCGCGTAGGCGCTGCCTGTGAAGTTGTCGTTGGATGCCTTGCTGCAGATGCCCGGCGCTCAGGTGCGAGAGACCATGAGGAGCCTGGGAGCCACTGCGGAGGAGTGCGTTCGACTCTGCGCCGCCCTTTCTTGCTTAAAGAGCGCCACCGAATCAGGTGGGTGTCCTGTTTGGTCTGGCAGCCTGCTCCAAATAGCAGGAGTCTAATTTTAATTTGGAAATGAGAAACTCCCAGATGTAAGAAGTACACAGAACATTTTTGCAAAGGATAAAGAATATATAAAGCATGGACACATATTTGTCCCACTGAACTGTTGAGTTCATGAATCTGATTGGTCAGAAGGTGTTGAGTAATTTTCTGACCGTAGTTCCAGCTGTTGTTGCTTTTTTATTCTCAGGAGAGTGTAGTGAGGACGGAGGCTGCTGGTTTTCTGAGCCCACTCGACGGGACAGTGGAGGACTCACCCCAGCGGACCAGATCCCTTTACTTGGAAGTCTAACACGCCCTCATAGCCCCTCCCCTCTTGCCCGGCCTCCTCCCACGCCCACCACACCCACTGTGCCCACCACACCCCTCATCCCATGCCTTCACTCACGCCATTTTCCGCCCAACCCCGAGGCCCACATCTACCACGGCTATGCCGAGAGCTTGACAGACCCAAGTCCATATTACTCTTCCTGGCCTCTCCGTGTCCATGGACACTCCTCCACCCCACCCATAACCCCGCCCTCAAGAAGGAGGCACCGCCTGAAGCCACCCTGCACGCCACCGCCACCCTCACGCAAGGTACTCCACATCCTTCCCAACATCACCCTGACACGCAGCAAGAGCCACGAGAGCCAACTGGGCAACCGTATTGAGGAAACACCCACCAACAAGTAGGTCATTTCCTGTTTTGGCAGGCAGGGCTTTAAATGATTCAACAATTGAATATGTTTTAAATAATTATAGATGTTATACATACTTTGAGGTGGTAGGCATATGGCGATAATCATTTATACGACATATAGTATATCTTGACGTATATCTTGTCCAGTTTCATATTATGTGCAGACAATTCCATAGTTCTGTTCACCAGTCAAGTGCTTCATGAGTTTGTGTGTGTGTGTGTGTTTGAGAGAGAGAGAGAGAGAGCGCAAGAGAGAGAATATGCATATAAACGATAATTGTGTGTCAGGCCCAGAGTAATCCCCTACTGATTTTCTGAGATTGGGAAAAATGTCACAACAGGATACACATTGAAGGCCAGTGTTCAAAAGAGGGCAAGTCAGGGCAACTCTCTCTCTCGCTCTCTCTTTCTCTCTTTGTCTCTCTCTCTCATACACACACACACACACACACACACACATACACACACACACAGACTTGTATTGCTACCTCAATTGACTTCTGTATTACCCAATGTCTAAGTAATGCTATTCTAACCATAACCTCAGTACCCTTAACCTCAGTACCCTTAACCTCAGTACCCTTAACCTCAGTACCTCTAACACTTTCTTCTCTAACCTACCTAAATCCTAACTTTATCCTCAATACTTCTAACGTCAGTACCTTTAACCCCACTCCTTAATTTCAGTACCCATAACCCCAGACACTCATGTTTTGGTTTATGTTCTAGTCTTGTCTCTGTCCTGTCATTGGTTTGTTTTCTGATTGTGTTCACCTGCTCTATGTTAGTCTATTGATAGACTATATATATCCTATTGTGCCAACGGATCGTCATAATGTTGGTATAGCTTTTTAGTCCACGTCTTGTGTTCTTGTTTCCATTTTGGTTTTTGGT
Source organism: Noturus placidus (assembly GCA_022414735.1). NCBI lineage: Eukaryota > Metazoa > Chordata > Actinopteri > Siluriformes > Ictaluridae > Noturus > Noturus placidus. The sequence continues at coordinate 203,082 of JAFFST010053359.1, forward strand.
TGGTTTGAGGACTCTTGACTTTGTTTCAACATTGATAGATTATCCTTGTTTGACATTGCCTGCCTGTGTTTTGACCTTTGGGATGGACTTTGATGGTTGGATTCCTATAAGTAAAAGTATATAAAAATATATGGGACGGCTGTGGCTCAGTGGGTAGAGCGGGTTGTCCACTAATCCACTAATCGTAGGGTTGATGGTTCGAATCCCGGCCCGGGTGATCCCATGCCGAAGTGTCCTTGGGCAAGACACTGAACCCTAAGTTGCCCCCGATGGCAAGCTAGCACCTTGCATGACAGCTCTGCTACCATTGGTGTGTGAGTGTGCTCGCATTTGTAAGTCGCTTTGGATAAAAGCGTCTGCTAAATGAAAAAATGTAAATGTAAATGTAAATATATAAATATACTATACCCGTAACCCTGGTACTAGACTGATTTCTGTACACCCAGTCCTTTGGCGGCATGCTGGGTTAAATCCTTCATTCTGCTTTGCACTGCATCCCTGGTTCTCAGTGACCTCACTGACCAGCGTGTGTTTGTATCCACAGGTGTGGGAAGAAAAATAAGCTGTTACTGAACGTCCAGATTAACGGTAATGCTTGTGACGATTCGCCGTCTCGCTCTCCGCTGCTTTCCGCCCGGACGCACGGTGCTGTGCCAGCTATTGCCCCCTACACCCTGCCGGGGACACCCACGCTACTGGAGGAACATGGAGGCCTGCGGAGTGAGACACACACACACATACTGTACATACACATATAGTGGGCTCAAAGTAGCTGAGTAGTGCATATTCCTAGATATTCCTGGATAGCATGTTATGGATTAACAGAGAGGTGAAGTATTACGCCTTCAGGGTTTCAGGGCAAAAACAGTGGCTCATATATGAAGTGTAAGAAATAATTCACACTGTGCATTTTATTGTAACACCATGCAGAGATGAATCGTAGCCCATCCTAAGTACAGCCGAGTTTTTAGGATTAGTTCAGTGTTTGTCTTGTATGTAAAAAAAAAAACAACACCTGCTAAAATAAATGATTAACTCTGCAAGCTTTCCCGAAAATCTGGATATTTGCACTAGTTCAGAGTTAAAGGTTTATCACAGAGTCTCTTCCTGTGATGAAGCGTTTATGGCTGCGTTCCAATAGCATTTTAACTTCCTCTCTCTGTTCTCTCGGGGAACTCTTCACCGCCATCTTGAGCGCTGTTCCAGTACTTTGTTATGGCAAGTGAAGTTTGACAGATGACCGCTTAGACGCCTATTGTGTATAAGACAGCGAAAATTGCTAAATTAGCGATATAAATGTCTACATTGTAAAACCATGGCTTTTGATTTCCTATATTTTAATAGTGCTGCATTCAGGTTCATTTGAAAACAGTATTTACTGATTGAGAACTAACAACGTCGGCGCAGTCTTAACTGTTTAATCTGTTTATTTATTCAAGCGTTACGGTGTAATCGAGAGGCTTAATCATGACATTGAGGATAAAGGAAGGTAAATTTCTACTGAGGGGAAACGTTCTTGGATTTATCTGTCTCTCGGTCTTGTCCCCAGATAACATCGCAGTCCATCGTGGCTCTCCGCAGGCAGTGAGGAGAGACATCGGCCTGGCTGTCACTCACAGGTAGCTCCGCCCTCCTATTCCTTCATGGGTTACTGTATTAGCATGATATTTAAATCGATCAGATTTAAGAATTCAACAGTGCCATTTCGTGACGTATTATATTGTATGACTGATTATCGGTGTCTCGTAAACAAAACACAACATGTTACTATGTTTATGAAATAAATAAATAAATAAATAAATGCATTGGCCACCTAAGAACGCTTAGTGTAACACGTGTTGTATTTAAGGTTCTCCACCAAGTCGTGGCTCTCGCAGACGTGTCAAGTGTGCCAGAAGAACATGATCTTCGGAGTGAAATGCAAACACTGTAGGTGGGTCGTTAAAGGTAGAGTGCAGGGGAGCCGACTCGTTCTCGCCGAGGTCTTCATAATGGATATCGTTTAGAGTGAAAATGAAAAGCCTTTCACCTGTGTGCGGTGTTCTAATGGCTGTTTTCATCTCCGCAGGTTAAAGTGTCACAATAAATGCACGAAAGAGGCTCCTTCCTGTCGAATATCATTCCTCCCCAGTAAGTGCTCTGTTCATTCTCTGCTCTGAGCGCATAAATGACAGCGTCCTTGAAAATAAGATGGGTTTTTTTTTTTTTTTTTGTTCCCTTCACATTCCTCGACTGCTCTGTCTCAGTCACAAAGATCCGGAGGACGGAGTCAGTGCCGTCAGATATCAACAACCCCGTGGATCGACCGGCCGAGGCGCCGCAGTTTGGCACGTTACCAAAGGCAATAACCAAGAAGGTACTGACCTTTATGGTGCAGCACTAAAACAATAATCACGCCTGTCTGCGTGCACATGGTAGCTTTTCTTTGTCTTTATACTGTCAGTATGGTGATTTGATAATGACATGAGACTCGGGATCTGAGGAATTTTACGCGGAATATATTTTATATACATCGGCAGTCAAGCGTATGAATTCAGTAGTCTTGGTATTCCCATTTTTGGTTAAACGTAACGAAATTTGAGTTAAGCACTCCGTGAACTTGCTTTAACTGTTGATTTTAATGAACAAAATAACAAATCTAGTTAACCGTTAATCATCAGTTGCTCAGCCTTATGCTTGAATTTGGTTGGTTTTTGATTCTAATGTTATGACGAATAATCAGCTGTGAATAAGACCACGATAGCTTGCGTCAGGCCCTAAGGTTTAAACTGACGACATTCTCTCCCAAGGATCATCCGCCTGTGCTTAATCAGCTGGACTCCAGCAGTAACCCCTCGTCCACAACGTCCTCCACCCCGTCATCTCCTGCCCCGTTCCAGCATAGTAACCCGCCCAGTGCCACCCCGCCCCCGAACCCTTCACCCAAAAACCACCGTGACAACCGCTTTAACTTCCCAGGTGAGTGTTTGGACACAGCAGGAAGTTCTCATTGCCTCAATCATTAATGCTGTGTTTATTGTACATGCTTTCTTATGGGTCCAAATGTCTAAACCCAAGATTTTTATTTAGAAGTAAAATGAATGGAAGTTTTAAAACTAATAGAACTTTGGGAATATAAGCATTTATTTCAAACATTTCTTCCTTCCGGTTCACACGTAACACACTAACACTGATTACTCAAAAGACTCATGTGGGTTTCGACTTGCCTTTTAACCCTCGACTGTTATTTTCTTTGTCGTCTCCCTGCCTGTTGATTTCTCCGTCCCTCTTTCCCTAAGCTGCCTTCTACTTTCAGCATAGACAGCAGTTTATCTTCCCCGGTGAGTTAATGACGACCTGCCAGTTTTCGCACCTCTAAACTTTGCCACCAAAAGTTTTCCAGTCCAGCTTTCAGCTTGTTGTGTGCATCTGAAAAGTCTAGGTTCTTTAGACGATCTACTTTTGCTTGTCTGAGTGTGCATGCTGATATTTTTTATGTTTTTTAAACATACTTTTTAACTGTCACTATTTGGATGACCATTAAGTATTAGACCATTTTAATGTATGGTCTATTATTTGATTATTTTGGTACACTAGTCCGTTAGTCTAGTGAAGGTCACTTGAATTTGGGAGCAGAACATAAATAGAAGACTTTGCAATATGAACAAAATGAATTGATCATTTAAAAAATATCTGACCGGATCAAATCCGAGTATATATAGCTAGCTAGTCCATATTTATATACAAGAAGATGTAACTCAATTAGCGTTGCTGCCTAGTTAATACCCTAGCAACTTAGAAAAACTATGTAGTTAGCAAGCCATTGTAATTATATTAAATATGTATTTTTTTGTATTGCTCTAAGTATATTGCCAACTGCATTCTAACTGAAATGCTCTGCTCCTACTTCTCCTTCATCCACACTTTTGAGTCAGAGAGAATTGAAATGATTTGCATGGACTTGATATTGTAAGTGTGATTTTGTTCGCCTCCTGCTGGTGAGTCGTGGCATTGCTTGTCTGGTCAGTGTCTCATAAACAGATGTTCAGGTGTCAAAAGGAAACGGGTTGGTCGCCAAGTTTCCAGCTGCACGGTCCCAGTATTTGGGTTTTGGTGTCTTAACTTCGTTGTTGTTGGGGTTTTTTTCCAGATGTGTCCAGTTCCAACATGTTTCACCCAGAATGCCTACCAGACACAGTGTAAGATAGATGTCTGATGATCTAAAGGAATGTGTTGTCTTACCTTAAAAAGTGTTGGCTCCATTATGACGGTTATTTTTTTCTACTTCCCCTCCCTCAGGAATGAGACAGATCCATCAGAGGAGGACGTGCACGCCGAGCTGGCTGAGCACGAAGACAGAGAAGTAAGTTACTGCTGTGATCCAGCCATACTCATAATTAAGTTTAAATTATAATTGAGTTCAAATGTCTTTCTGCTTCAGGAGGAAGAGGAAGACGAGGATGCGGAGGCAGAGGAGCAGGACGACGCGAGCGTAGAAGAGGAACACGGGCAGGAGGAAGCGGAGGAAGAGGAGGAGGAGGATGAGGTGAGCTTTGAAGAGACAAACGGAGGCTCAGATGATGAAGGAGATGGAGATGAGCTGGATGATCTGCCCAGTGCAAGAGGCAGTGGCCCCTGGAAATGTCCTGTGTCACGCAAGGCCAGCCAGACCAGTGTCTACCTGCAGGAGTGGGACATCCCTTTTGAGCAGCTTGACCTGGGTGAGCTGATTGGCAAGGGCCGCTGGGGACGGGTACACCGGGGCCGCTGGCACGGCGAGGTGGCTATCCGCCTCCTGGAGATTGATGGCAACAATCAGGACCACCTCAAGCTTTTCAAGAAGGAGGTGATGAACTACAGGCAGACACGCCATGAGAACGTGGTGCTCTTCATGGGGGCCTGCATGGCACCGCCACACCTCGCCATCATCACCAGGTCGGTCAGAACTGCTACTTTATTTCTACTTAACTATAACTACTAATTAAAATTTCTACTTATTACCTTATGTATGCATGTAACGTGTATATTCATATAATAGTTTTAGCATTTAATATGTGTAGGCTTGTATCTAGAGATTCTGACATTACATTGGTTTTATATGAGCTAATCTTGTCAGTTTAGCTTATGTGTGCAAGCATTAAGAGAAAAAATTAATAAACGTTTATCAAAATGACATCAAATCCTCTCAGAAATACTCAATGTAGCTCATGCTGGCAAGCTGACTAGCATTATGAGTGAGTATTATTAAAATTTATGCATACAATCCAAAGAATTCTCTTTAAAATCCTGTTGTTAGTTCGTGTTAGCTAGCTGACTAGCATCAGGAATAAGGATTAAAAAGAATGTTCAATATTGAGTTAAAACTCCTCTCAGAAATCCTCAGGTTTGCTCATGGTATGTAGCAGGCTAGGATTCGGTGTGAAAATTATACATTTATGAAAACCTCTCAGAAATCCTCTCATGTTAGCTTATTTTAGCTAGCTGGCTAGCATGCAGAGTGAAAATGAATAAACATTTATAAAAAAATGAGATAAAAATCCTCAGAAATCCTCTCATGTTAGCTTATTTTAGCTAGCTGGCTAGCATGCAGAGTGAAGATTAATAAACATTTAAGAACAATCGGTCTGCTTGCTATAGCGATTTTAAATTTACAACACATGTTAGCTAGCCTGCCAGCATTAGTGATAAGTTACATTAATTCAGTACTGCATCTTTCTTAGCTTCTGCAAAGGCCGGACATTGTACTCTGTTGTGAGAGATACAAAGAACGCGCTAGACATCAACAAGACGAGACAGATTGCTCAGGAGATTGTGAAGGTAACTAGCGTAATTAGCCTTATCGTTAGCTATCTTTAGCTATCATTAGCTACATAATACTAATATGCATTTGTTCATGGCCTCTTCTCCCATTTCTCTTTGTCCCTGTTGTTTCTCACTGGCTTCTCACTCCATTAGGGAATGGGTTACTTGCATGCCAAGGGCATCGTTCACAAAGACCTGAAATCGAAGAACGTCTTTTATGACACCAACAAAGTGGTAATTGCTGACTTTGGCCTTTTTGGGATCTCAGGAGTGGTTCAGGAGGGAAGGTAAAGGCGGTTTATTCCTTCTTCTTGCGATAAGACATTGTGTGTGACATAATAATTTTGCTTGGGGGAAATAGATACCAAGTGTGTCTTTGTGTGTGTGTGTGTGTGTGTGTGTGTGTGTGTGTGTGTGTGTGTGTGTGTGTGTGTG
>JAFFST010053359.1:222737-232737 GCA_022414735.1 Noturus placidus
ATGTGTGTGTATGTGTGTATATATATATATATGTACTGTATGTATGCATATATATATATATATATATTATATGTGTGTGTGTGTATGTATGTATATATATATATATATATATATATATATGTATATATATGTGTATGTGTGTGTATGTGTGTATATATATATGTACTCTATGTATGCATATATATATATGTGTGTGTGTGTATGTGTGTATATATATATGTATGTATATATATGTGTATGTGTGTGTATGTGTGTATTTATATGTACTGTATGTATGCATATATATATATATATATATGTGTGTGTGTGTATGTATATATATATATACTGTATATATATATATATATATATAAACCCCAGTGATCAACCCCAGTGGTTCTTCTAGTTCGTGTACTTCTGTACTCCTGTATCATATTGTTCTTGGACTGAAATGATTTATTTGAACCCAGTAAGAGGCTTTGTTTTGGACACTTTCAAAAGTATTTACAATGTACATTTGGCAATAAAAGCATTAAAACAGCAGTTTGATTAAAACATTGTAACAGGAATTGACTGTTATTAATGTATAGTCCTGTAAAAGTATAGTCTTCAGCAAAAAGTTAGAAACTTTTACCCTATAAGACTGGGGCAGGATTTGGGCCTGAGGGGACTGAGATAGGAGTTGGGTTTGGTGGCAATACTTGGACAGAGTTTGGGTTTGAGCTTAAGACAAGAACAGGATTTTGTTTTGGTGGTTAGACTGAGACATGATTTGAGTTTGGTTGGGAAACTGGGGCAAGATTTTGGTTTGGGTGGTGAGACTGGGGCAAAAAAATCCCGGACAGAAATTGGGTTTGGGGATGACACTAAGACAGAAATTAGGTTTGAGGGTAAGACTGGTGCAGAGTTTTGGATTGAGGATATAAACATGATAGATATTATTTTATAGTACCTCTGTCAAACTCAACGTGATTAAAAACAACAACAACAGAATCAGAAATATCAGAGATGTTATAAAACAGGATGTAAAAAAAAGACAAATGAAGATATAAATCTGAAACAACTGAGATTTGAATATGAATTAAAGTGATATTAAACCTCAGAATCAGGTAGAGATGATTTTTGTTGGACGTTAGATATGAATTTGCATAGAGAAGCTTCCGGCGAAACTTCTGTCAGATGAGGGTGGGTCTAGTGCACACAAGCATAACAAAACACCTGGTTTCCTGACTAGAGCAGCCTTTTCTCGTGAACAGAAACTTATACCAACCTTCAAAAGGACACCATTGTATTCTGCGTTCACTATGTGGTAACTCTGCACCGTATCACGATGTCCTGTCAACATCCTTATCTGAATCCGGTAAGCACTTTAACCTGCACGTTTCATTTTATTTTATTCAGCTGCTCTTTTCATGTACTTCACTGTATTCAGATTGTTTCCTGTATCCTGTGACATGGCTTGTGTTGTATCATTTAATAATACCATCATTTAAAGCTCAATAGCATTTGAAGAGAATGACTTACAATCATAAAACCAACTGTAAGAACACTTTTTATTGATTCTCATACACTTTTCAGAGTACAACAAGATATATCAATACAGAATCAACATAGAATCGACATTTTTTTTTTTTTACCCCGATAACAGTTTACATATGATCAATTTACTTATGATTCATGTACATGTGATTTAATTACATATGATTCATTTTCATAAATCCATACAGAATCTTTTAACCCCAGTAACATACCTCCCACAAGATAAAACCAACTGTAAAGTGTTCATGTAGGGGTCTGTATTTAGTCATGTTTAGAGATGCACCGATTATATATGCCGATAGTTTAAAAGCATCCGATGATCAGGGCCGATTTTATTCTGTCAATCAAAAACAGGGGGGGCGGGTGTGGCTCAGTGGGTAGAGCGGGTTGTCCACTAATCCACTAATCGTAGGGTTGGTGGTTGGAATCCCGGCCCGGGTGATCCCATGCCGAAGTGTCCTTGGGCAAGACACTGAACCCTAAGTTGCCCCCGATGGCAAGCTAGCACCTTGCATGGCAGCTCTGCTACCATTGGTGTGTGAATGTGCTCTCATTGGTTGCTTGTAAATGTAAAAATGATATTTCTGTAAAGCTGCTTTGAGACAATGTACCATTGTAAAAAGCGCTATACAAATTGATAAATATAATATAATATAAAAAAAATGGCATGAAAACACATGGATTTAGTACTGTGTGTAAAGAAGATGTCTCTCGTGTGGAATTTTTTGTGGAATTGTCTGCAGTTTGTAATCTCTGTAATCTCTGCACTGCTGAAATTTTACACCGGAAGTGAGCAGCAGTGAAACGGGAGTTTCTGTTTCAAATAAAAAACCAAACAAAAACGAATCGCTCGCGCTGAATTAAAGGGCCAGTACACTCATGAAAGATTTAAATGAAGATGAGCTGACAAAAAGTATATATTGCACAGAAAAATATATTTGTAGAGTATTATATTTCATATCCAGTTGATGTTAGTATATAAAAAAGGTTGCATTATATATGACCAGTTTGATGTTCTGTGATGAAGTAGAAATGCTCGTGTTTGTGGTGCGTAGGTGTGAAGCCTACCAGGAAGTTTTTTTCTAGAATTCAGTCAATGTTTATATGAATTCAGTCAGTTAAGAAATCTTATTTAAATCTTTAGTTCATGTGTTGATATTAATTAGAGTGATGTGTTTTCTGTTTATGAGACCAGTTACTGGAGAGAATAAAGTTTCTATTTGCATTTCTTTCAGAATTGTGGAATTAATTATTATTTAATTTAAAAGAAGGCAGAAAAGGCAGAACTATCGGTTATCGGCTGAGAAATTTAGTATTGGTGCATGTCTAGTCATGTTGCCTGTCCATTCAGAAAGCTGCTCGTCTTGCAGTTGCTTCAGGGGTTTTAGCCTAGGTTTCGGAGAGAACACTGAAGAGAAAGGCTATACTGTTTTATTTATTTTTAATGTTGTACTGAAGTTTTGTAGCCGAATTCTGCCAAAGGTACTGACTGTTCCTTGTAAGGTGTTTAGACATTTCCACATCTGACATTTCCAGGGACTTGAAAATCAGGAAACAGAAATAATTTCTGTTTGTTTTCATGACTGAAATTCCTCCCAATTAGAAACTCCCATTTACGGGCTGTATCCAAGGCGGCCTGTTTGAAGGGAAGACCGTCACTGTGACAGGACGAGTCATGGCAGGAGCAGAAAGGTAAGTATGCAAAACCTGATGCAAAACCTACCATAATGAAATAAAAGGAGGTATAAAAATGGGCTCTCATTTGATAAAATCTATATTATTTGCATGACCTGTGTTTGCCAAGTGACACATCCTTGGGTCAACAAGAGTCCGTCTAGTTGAACAAACACTGGTGCTAAATTCTTAATTATTTACAGGTTAATCTTTACAGCGTAATCATTGATACGGCTAACATGGTGATATTGAGGTTAGATATTTACCTGCACGCCCCAAGAGAACGTCTCCCGTGTTGTCCCACAGCCTCCTGTGATTTGATGAAAATGAGAACGTATAAACTAATTAGGCTTTGCTTTTATGGACAGGTTTTGTGTGAATTTGCAAAATGGCACCAAGGCAAACAGTGATATCATCCTCCACTTCAACCCACGCTACAGCGGTAACTCAGGCCACGTGGTGTGTAACACGATGCAGAGTTCCTGCTGGGGTTCCGAGCAACGGAGCAAACACACCCCACTTCACAGAGGCTGCGATTTCACCCTCACCTTCCTGGTCAACCGAGACTCCTATTCGGTTTGGAAACTCCACCTTTTATCTCTGATATTAATTGGATACTATTGTAATTATTCCCCTTTAGCTTATTTACCTTTTCTCTATCTTGTAGTCCATGCATTGTGCTGCTATAGAAAGATTCTATTACAGTTACATTAGAGTACATTTCTCTTACAGAACCAATAAAGTAGCGCTCTATCCATGGGTTTATCCGTCTAACTTGTAACACTGCCTCAGGTGATCGTGAACGGTGCCCATTTCATGGAGTACTTGCACCGTCTCCCTGTCTCCCTCGTGAACGCGATCTCTGTGAACGGAGGTGTAGATATCACGTCCATCACTTTCCAAAATCCGGCTGTGAGTATCAACCGAAGCAGAATAAGCAAATTATGATTCGTATTCAGACACCGCCATAAATATGGCATTGTTTATTTGCAGACCTCGTGGGTGGAACAACCCAGCTTTGCACACACGGTATGCTTATGAAATTTTCACAGACATCAATGTTGCAGTCTGTAAAAGTGTCAAAAATGATCATTAGTTACACTGTTTGATATCTGCTTCATTTCTACTTCAGGTGAAGGCTTCTTATGCTGTCCATGGTTTGAGTGTTGTGAGTAAAACTTCTGATTTTCTTTATCGGTCCTTTCATTTCATCACATGTTTATCTGTCTGAGTAGATCCTGTTATCTTTCTTCACAGACACCTCCTCCGTACAGTCCTCAACTTGCTTATGTAAGAACCACATAATCCCATAATCCACTACAGAAGGTCTTTGAAGGTTTATGTATACATATATATATATATATATATATATATATATATATATATATATGTGTGTGTGTGTGTATGTGTATATGTGTTCATGTGTATATGTGTATATGTGCATATATATGTATATATGTATACATATGTGTATATGTGGGGCGCACGGTGGCTTAGTGGTTAGCACGTTCGCCTCACACCTCCAGGGTTCGAGTCCCGTCGGGGCCATGTGTGTGCGGAGTTTGCATGTTCTCCCCGTGCGTCGGGGGTTTCCTCCGGGTACTCCGGTTTCCTTCCCAGTCCAAAAACATGCATGGTAGACTGATTGGCGTGTCTAAAGTGTCCGTAGTGTATGAATGGGTGTGTGAGTGTGTATGTGATTGTGCCCTGCGATGGACTGGCACCCTGTCCAGGGTGTACCCTGCCTTGTGCCCGATGCCTCCTGGGATAGGCTCCAGGTTCCCCGTGACCCTGAAAAGGAGTAAGTGGTTGAAGATGGATGGATGTGTGTGTATATATATATATATATATATATATATATATATATGTAGGGGGGGTTCCTTCTTCTTCTTCCTATCCCATGTATTCATTCCTGCTTTGCTTTCAAATTGTATTTTGTTTTTCAATTGTTTGATGTGCACCTGTCCATATTGTTCTCCAAAGAGAAGGCCTGTTATTGTTGTTGCCTGTTGCAAAGTCATATTTGAATTTTGGTTTTCAATTTGGGCTTTATGTAGCCATCCATTTTGACATACTTACTTTATTAAGCTTGCTGTACACTACATTTGACTTTTACTTTTTCTTTTAATTTGACGCTTTGTATCCAAAGCAAACAAATGAAGGTTAAGTATTTTGCTCGAAGAACCCACACCTAGCCAACACTTTAGTTAGCAAAGCAGGTAGTTAGCTAGATGTGCTCTTGAGAAAAAAACTAACAAACCCTGGACTGGATTGTGTTAAATCTGTATATTAAGTGCATTAATGCAAATTAAAGTGCTCTATACAGCATGTACAGAATTTATAAGGAGTTCTGGGATATTTCTAAAAATCTATTTTTTCATGTCTCCTCAGGTGTTGCCATATAAAACCATTCTCCAGGGTGGAATTTACCCAGGCAGGGTCATCACTGTACAGGGCTGTGTCAACCACAACGCTGACAGGTGTGTGTTTTAGCAATGGTTGTGGATTACAAAAAAAAAAAAAAACCCTCTTAGAAATAGTTAACGTAGGAAACGTTAACAAGGAGTGCAACAAAGACAAAGTACTGAGATGAACTTTGTGATATATTAACAAAAAAAGAAAAGCTAACGAATACACAGTACCATAACGAAACAGAACTTCAGTCATTTCAGCAGGCAACATCATAGCAAAAGAGAACACAGCTAGAGAGACATCCACTGAGCGTATGCTTGCGTTAGTCGTATAGTCGTATCATCATCACACTTTCCCGGAGTATTGCACAGTTACAGATTTCAATTTTAATGAACCAAGGAAGAACCCTGCTGTGCCATGGACACAAATTAAAAGCCCCCCAAGAAAAAAATTTTAACTGAGGAGAATGTTTAAACCGGACATTTTGCTCCTGCTGATGTTGTTTAGGTGCAGGTCAATGATGTGGTGAAGTTTTTCCATTTCCTTTAAGTGCAAAATGTTAGTGTTTGATTTGAGGCCTTAATATTAGGGGTGAAAAACCTCAGGCAATCATATTATAGGATACAAGTTACATTCATTAGGCATTGAATTAGATAGTTGACGATATTACTGAATCTGCTACAATACGACACAATACAACACGATACTATACAATTTTAATTCAAAAGGCAACAATTAGATAGTTGAAGATACCAGTGAATCCGCTACGATACGATACGATTCGATACGATATACGATACGATTTTGATCCATAAGGCAGCAATTCGATATTTAACAGTACCACTATTTGATGATATCACTGAATCTGCTACGATACAATACTATACAAATACGATACGATACGAATTTGATCCATAAGGCAATGAGTTTATATTTGACGATACCACTGACTCTGCTGATAAGCTTCAGATGACATGATGACGTTTTAGACTTCAGCTTTGGGTTGAAGTTTTTTTTCCCATCCTTTCTTCCCAGGTTCGACATCAACCTGCGTTATAACTCAGGCATTGCGTTCCACTTCAATCCGCGTTTCAATGAGAACGTAGTGGTGCGCAACAGCCTGATAAAGGAGTGCTGGGGTCATGAGGAGAGAAGTGGTGGCATGCCCTTCTACAGAGGCCAGCAGTTTATGGTAATTCAAAACCTCTCTGCAGTTTTAGGCTGAGAAAGACGTAGAAACAGATGAGGTCAGTCGGATCGTGTTGAGCTTTATATATAACTTGGATACACAGAATAGGTTTAGTACAAGGATAAATTGTTTCGAAAGGCTGAAAGCAGCGCAACAAATTAGAGAAAAAGAAGCTTCGGCTTTCTACATGAAAAGATACATAATTTTGTTATATATATATATATTTGTGAGACGTAACTATATATTACATGAGACGTAACTATAAATGGATAAAAATGATAATTGTTGGGAAACTTCTGTAGTATAAGATGAATAAAACACTTCAGGACATGTTGTTATTGGAAGATATTCCAATTCAAGGTGGTAGCTGAAACTCTGCTTCAATGCACCAACGTGCCTTTAAATATTTTCCTAGAACAGTACGCCCCCTAGTGTTTTGTTCCAAGTTTAACACCCTGAAATCATTTAGACTGAAGTTTATAAAACCTTGCAAGTATCTACAGACATCAGTATCACCTCAACGCTTCATATGTTCTCATGCATGGTTTTATGAGCGTTACACAGTGCTTATGCATGTGTTGTGAATTTGTTACTTGAAGAAAGTGTTTTGTGTTTCAGGTGAGCATCACGTGCGACACTCAGTGCTACAGGATCACAGTGAATGGCGCACAAATGTTCACCTACAACCACCGTCACTTCCTGTTACAGCAGATCGACATCCTGGAGGTTGACGGAAACATCAGCGTCAGTTCTGTCTCGGTTTAATGGATAATGGATAATGAAGTTGAAACTGATTTATTATAGGATTATTGGCTGGGATTGCACTGATTTCTTTTTATATAATTTTTTTTTTTTTAAATGAAATTTATAGAAAATATTATACAATTTTATAAGATGGCATTGTAACACATTAACCACTCTGGTCCACTATGCTTTTCTTTTTCTTCATAAAAATATTCGGAAATAAATCTGTAGCTTGTTTTTCTGCTTTTAAAATGTCATATAGATAATAGAGTTAATATCTCATTATTTTGACTTAATCACTCATTGATTTTGATTTAGTAACTTATCATTTCAATATATTTCAGCATTTCAACTTAATAACTCATTATTTGAAGATATTATGTCATTATTTAGATTTAAATACTTCTTGTTCGAATATATATCGCCATTTTTTTTATTTAATATCTCATTATCGTTATTTCCACTTTACTTATTAATTCAAGTTAAGATCTTGCTATTTTGACAATTATTTAATTATTAATTATTTTAGAAATTTAGTAACTTGTTATTTTGACATAATACATTGTTACTTTGACTGATAAGAATATATAACTTAATATTTCAAGATGTTAAGTTGTTGTTTTGACTTAATAACTCATTACTTTGATGTATTCATAGTATCTCATTAAGAATAATGCAAGAATATTAGCTGATAATTCTACCTTATTTTATCTGGGTGTTTATGCTTAATTTTCAATGCTACTTAGGCAAACACCTTTTTTCCATCGAGTTTAATGAGTGGTAAAGGTCCAGTGAAACACAAGTTGATGTAGTGATTGATGATGATGAATTAATAATAAAAGAATCTTTGCTGAACTCGTCATTGCATCAGTTTATTATAACTTTAGTATATGTGTACTTTAGAAACTGCACTCTAACACAGTTGATTAAACTAATGCACTCACAGGTTCACTGGGTGTGTTAGAGCAGTAAAATCATCTCTCTCTCTCTCTCACACACACACACACACACACAGAAAGTTTCCACCTCTGGTTTATCGCTTCCACAGGATAGTCATGGAAATATGACTCACGTTATTTTGTGTGTGTGTGTGTGTGTGTGTGTGTACAGTGTGCTCAGTGTTCTCCAAGCACCATGTGTCATTTCCGCCATCTTCATCCATGCCTCTATTCTCAGTTTCGTCCACACAGAGGCTCAACACACACTGCAACAAGCCGGCCTTTCTTCCACTCCTGTCTTTCTGACATTCTTCCGATTAATGAGTTGAGTTAATTTAAGAGCATGTGATCGCTAAACGACTTCAGATGTGAGGATCACAATCGAAGCTATAGCAGCTCACTTTTTGCAACACTATAGTATACAACTGTAGAAGCGTAATGATGAATGTACTCTCACTATCAAGTGTCACCGAGTAGAGGACGGCTCCTCTCAAAGTTTCTTCCTCATGTAGTCTCAGGGAGTTTTCGCTTTCCACCCTTGCCTCTGGCTTTCTCATTAGGGATCAATCTAAATCTATAGGGTTTCCTAAAAGTCTCCATACACAGGGGACTATGTTTGCCAGCACCATGTCGGTTGTGCCTTCATCAGTGGATGTTCGAGGATGCCTACTTCTCGGTTGGTCCGCAACACTTCCAGTCTTTTTGAATTTGTTAATAAGTTTGGCAGCAGTGTCGTTGTGTGATGATGTGCTCATCGTGTTTCCTGTTAAAGTCCATCACAGCCTTCAGACATTATCCCAGATTCAGCTATGAGAATGATTACGAAACGTTCTTCTTTTGTCAAAGGCGTTCAAAGATATATGTGGATATCTGTAAAGATGCTTTGTGACAGGCGCACGGTGGTTAGTGGTTAGCACATTCCCCTCACACCTCCATGTTCTTTGGGTAGGGGGTTCGATTCCCACCGTGGCCCTGTGTGTGCGGAGTTTGCATGTTCTCCCCGTGTGTCGGGGGTTTCCTCCGGGTACTCCAGTTTCCTCCCCCAGTCCAAAGACATGTATGGTAGTCTGATTGGCGTGTCTAAAGTGTCTGTAGTGTATGAATGGGTGTGTGAGTGTGTATGTGATTGTGCTCTGCGATGGATTGGAACCCTGTCCAGGGTGTACCCCGCCTTGTGCCCCAATGCTCCCTGGGATAGGCTCCAAGTTTCCCCTGAAGTGAAGGATAAGCGGTAAAGAAGATGGATGGATGGTTTGTGACAATGTCTATTTATAAAAGGTGTATATGAATATAATTGGATTAAATTTACTTTATGCTCTTTCCTCTTATTATTTTAATAAAATTCAGTTTTTTATATTAAAATATAAAAGTAATTTTTTGAGTGTGGACTTACCTATTAAACGGTACTATCCTTGGTGGGATATTCAGTTCCAACCAATTGCACAAGCATCAATCATACACTATGGACAATTTGGAAATGCCAATCAGTGCATGTCAGAACCCAGATGAAACCTCCAAACCATGG
>JAFFST010053359.1:235945-254372 GCA_022414735.1 Noturus placidus
AGTGTGAGGGAGAGAGTGTGTGTGTGTGAGAGAGAGAGTGTGAGGGAGAGAGAGAGAGTGTGAGAGAGAGTGAGAGAGAGAGAGAGCGAGGGAGAGTGAGTGAGAGAGAGAGAGTGTGAGTGAGAGAGAGAGAGAGAGTGTGTGAGGGAGAGAGAGAGAGAGAGTGTGAGGGAGAGAGAGAGAGAGTGTGTGAGGGCGAGAGAGAGAGAGAGTGTGAGGGCGAGAGAGAGAGAGTGTGAGGGCGAGAGAGTGAGAGTGTGGGAGAGAGTGTGAGAGTGTGTGGGAGAGAGTGAGAGTGTGAGGGAGAGAGTGAGAGTGTGAGGGAGAGAGAGAGTGTGAGGGAGAGTGAGAGTGTGTGTGAGAGTGTGTGTGAGAGTGAGAGTGTGTGTGAGAGTGAGAGTGAGTGTGAGAGAGTGAGTGTGTGTGAGAGAGTGAGTGAGAGTGAGTGAGAGTGTGAGAGAGAGAGAGAGAGGTCCTTTATTATTATTATGAAATGACACTTCCCTTATCCCAGCTTCATGTAGATACCTCAGGTTTCCTGTCAGTTTATCCCCCCTCCCCCCTTCAAAACAGCTGCAGATTAGCTAGCCAGCTGTGCTACACATGGAGAACTGATGGCCTGTCTGACAGGAATCGCTGAATATCATTCACTTTTCTCCTTTAAACTGCCTTCTGTGGCCCGTTTCAGCTTCTTCTTCGTGTGTATGCCAAAGCTTTTCTGCAAACTCCTGGAAGTAAAAGCTGTGCACCAACCCAGACCACTGTCTGCTCCCTTTAATAAGTGCACTACAGTCTCTACAGACTTTTAAATTATTATTTTTTAATATTTGATTCCGGTCCCTTAGTAGTTATGGACGCTATTATGATCTATGTATATGTAAAACAAAAACAGAGATGTTTTGCTCAGGTCACTTCTGGAAAACTGGTTAGTTTGCTGTCGTCGTTGACGCATACTGTACTAGCTTTGCATTCGTCCAATGAGAAGTGCTCTAGGAAGTATACGTCCCACCTCTGGGGGGCTGGGGCAGTGTCTCGCTCTATAGCCTCTGGTGTACTTAGTTTTTTTTTTATCTTCCGGCATGACCTTTTGAAGTATACATCATTTGACATGTACACCGGTGGAAGGACAACTCGTACTACCCCTCCTGACCTGCAGGAGTCAGTACAGAGCAGGTCTTCTGGTGTGTAGGACAACAACGAAGAAGAATCAGAACAACACGTAGAACCATGCTTGGGCAGTCTCGATTGTACAAATGCGCGTCCTTTCTAACCTGCACTCGATTCAGTCACTTCCGTGTTTTTTTTTTTTTCTTCCGCTACCTTGAGAATCAACGGGTCACCGCTGCCGCCTTGTGGAACAGCTAAACAGTGCAATAGATTTAAGTGTGAGCTGCGCGGACAAAGTAAAATCGGGCGGCGTGCGTATAGTACAGTCTTGCTGATGACGAAATTTTGCATCGCGTGTACCGTTCGCTGTTCCGAGCGTACGCGTAAAAAATAAATGAAGCGTGCTTTCTGGTCGCGGTAGCAGCTTTTTAGCAGTGAACACGTTTCATCAAAGCATTTTTGGCTGTGCGTGTTTCTCCGCACACTGTTCCCATGTGGCTTGGTGTGGAATACATATACTAAGTCCAAAAGTCTGTGGACACCGCACCATCACACCCGTGTGTTCTCGGCTAATGGGACACAGAAATGTCTTTCCATCAAGCAGTGTTTATGCTTTATCATTTTTATATATATATATGATATATACTAACACTATAAACTTCACACTCAGACACGTCAAGTGCTTCCCCTTTGATGACCCTGCGTCGTTCCATCACTCTCGGCACTACTGAGATGAGAGTCTATGAAAAACTCTATCTATCTATCTATCTATCTATCTATCTATCTATCTATCTATCTATCTATCTATCTATCTATCTATCTATCTATCTATCTATCTATCTATCTATCTATCGTAACTATAAAAGGAGAAAAATCTCCTGTAAGAGGAGTCGAACACTTTGAGATGTGCTGCTGTTGGAATATGACATGCTGATATAATGTCCCAGCGTTTTGATCCTTTGGGGATGTTCGACTCGCAAATCACGTCGGATTCACTACGGATTCGGACCCCATCTGACTTACTGTATTATCCATCAGACCCTGGCCATTGAGGCTCGTTAAACTTTAATACAATTGTAATAAAGATTAGAACCGAGTCGTAATCCTACATAATCACACTTTGAGGTTAGCTTTTGCAGGACTTATTCAGAGTTTATAACTCTACACCGATTTAATAAAAAAAAAAAAAAACAACAATCCCCAAACAAGCACATGCACTTGTAGAAAAAAGTTCTCGGAGAGTTCAGAAAGGTTCTTGGCTCCATAAGCTGCTACTTTTTTTTTTTTTTTTTTTTTTTTAGAAAAAAAGGTTTATTAAGGGGCCTCGGAGAGTTCAGATTGGACAGTGAAGTTCTAAGCTTTCTAAATGGGTTTGGTTTGGAACTGGTAGGGAAACTTTGATGTTTAAAGTTTAACGACAAACTGAAGAACCTATAAAGGTTCTTGATTTAACCTGTGTGTTGTAAGGATTTTAATCGGTGAAGGAGGCGTGGTCTTGATTCATGTCAGTCTGAATGAAGGCGGCGTGGCCTTGATTGTCCATGATGTAGCTCCTCAAATGATTCTGCATCGCTTTGAATAAAAACCTCTGCGTGATGAAACATGTCTCCGTAATAAAAATTCACGTATTTGTACATCACATTTTTTTTCACTGAAGTTGAGAGAATCAGTTCTGTTCTGATCTGTGGTGGATGTCTGAGGCTGTGTGTGCTTGTGTGTGCGTGCTCGCTGTTCCTCCTGCTCTAGGTGAAGGGATACACACTTTCCTTGTCTAGTCTCGCTGCAGTCCTGGCAGTTTTTGGCTTAGAACTCAAGGGCTTGTCTGCACCCTAAAGGAAGTTCTGAAACAAAACAAAGCGGCCTTGTGTTTGGACTGGCATGAATATGGATGTCAGCATGTTCTCTGTGTGTGTGTGTGTGTGTGTGTGTGTATTCCGGACTGTCTGGTCCCGAGATTCTAATTTCCATTTCCTCTCCTTGCTATTTGGTAACTTGTCAAACACGTGGTCCTCGTGCTCTCTCCCTCTTCAGGGTCAGTGAGATCGCCTTGTTGATTTTTCAGTCTGTGTATCTACTGTACTGTGGATCCATTGGTTCTGATGGTGTTTCTCAGAGGCTTCATCTTTCATCTGAGCCCGGGGGGGAGGGGGAATCACGACTAATGCCTCTTCTCCCAAGGCTAATTGATTACATAGTGATAGAGGCACAGTGACTAATTTGAGCACTCTCTGTGTGTGTGTGTGTGTGTGTGTGTGTTTGTGGGGGTGGATGTTTGGTTGGGTGAGGAGATCCTGCAGGTGTTCCACTGTAAGTTTCCCATGGTGGAAAAGCCTGACACTGGAGACTCATTCCATAAATGCTAAATAAACAAATGTTGATATTCTAAACAGTTTGGCTAGCTTATCCTTGGTGCACATGTTTGTCCAGTCACCTAGCAACGGTGTTGTTCTGACTTAAACTACTCGAACGATGTCAGTAACCTTATTTCACATTTTATTTCCATTTGAAAAAACTGAATATTTTAGTTTATTTTTGGGATCGTTATTTTATTTATTTATTTTTTATTTCAGCTTCCAGTCAAAGCCGGGCAACAGAACACGCACACCAAAGTCAGCACGGAGCACAACAAAGAATGTCTGATCAACATCTCCAAGTACAAGTTCTCGCTGGTCATCAGTGGCCTCACCAACATACTGAAGAACGTCAACAATATGGTGAGTGAACAAAGGCGTACCATACTGGACGGCTTTGTTGTGTCACGGTTTTTTTTTTAATCCTCAAAAAAAAAAAGGTAACACGTACACAAAACGCAGAAAACAAGACACAAGAAGCGGCACTCAGAAATGTACAATCTGATGAGCAAGACTTCGCGAGGAGGAAAAAGAAATAACCGGGAATAAATGACCAAACTAATTATGGTGGAACAGGTGAACACATAAGGATAGTAAACCAGTGGAAGAACAGGAAACTTGTCTGTGAATACAATTTCTGCTACTGACGTTTGAAACACAGCCCAGATTCTCATACACTACACACCCGATGCGGTATAAATGTGACTTAACTCTCGTGCCTTTCTTCAGAGAATTTTTGGCGAGGCTGCAGAGAAGAACCTCTATCTGTCTCAGCTCATCATCTTGGACACGCTGGAGAAGTGCCTCGTGGGGGTGAGCTGCCTTCTGCCCTTCCTCTCCCCCACCCAATACCCCTCCCCTCCTCTCTCTGTCTCTCTCTCTCTCTTTTTCTCTCTCTCCCTCCCCATCTCAAGGCCTCCTTAACCCCCTGAGATGTGCTGCATCTGCCAGCTGCAGTAGATGAGTTTTGCAGGTGCTTCCTCATCTCGCTGTACCGTTGTCACGCTGCTTTACCCCCTCGGCATTCCTGTTGCACTGGACTCACAGGACTCATGTCTTCATGTCTGGCGTGTTGCCTAAAGCGACCATTGCTTCAGCTAGTTACAATCCCACTTTACGTAAAGTGTGTAAGACTTTTGGGTCTGGATTTGTCCCAGGAATTCTGATTATTATTTATTCTGATATTGGTGCAGAGGGTTAACCTTCTTTCAATATCTCTGTCTAACTTTCTCTCTCTGATTCTTCTGTTTTTCTCATTTTCTCTTTCTAATTTTTTATCTCTCTTGTTTTTAATCTCTCTCTCTCTCTCTCTCTCTCTCTCTCTCTCTCTCTCTCTCTCTTTCTCTCCATCTGTTTCTCTCCAGCAACCCAAAGACAGTATGCGTCTTGACGAGACGATGTTGGTGAAGCAGCTCCTGCCAGAGATCTGTCACTTCATCCACACGTACAGAGAGGGGAATCAGTACGCTGCCGAGCTGCGTAGCTCCGCCTCCGGGGTTCTGTTCTCGCTCAGCTGTAACAACTTCAACGCCGTCTTCAGCCGCATCTCCACCCGGTAACACACAGACACGCACACGAACTCTGTTCGAGTTCCAGTCTCTCAGTATATTTGCGATGGACTGACGAGGATCTCTGTCTGTACAGGTTACAGGAACTGACGGTCTGTTTAGAAGACACGGTGGACGTCCACGATATCGAGCTCATCCGCTACATTAACGTGGACTGCTCCAAACTCAAAAGACTCCTGCAAGGTCTGTCGTTTCTCCAGAAATGTATTTCATCATCAGTACAACACGTTAAAAGCATAAATCATAAATACGATTGTCCTTCTTTTCTCCAGAAACGGTGTTCAAATTCAAAGCCCTGAAAAAGCCTGCGCAGTTGAGCGTCATCTACAGTCTAGAGAAGGTGTGTGCACGTCCCAAACCACGCCCTGTTCACTATGTAGTGCACTATATATTTTGCGCCCAAAAGAATTTAGAAGAACGAACAAGATGTGTCTGAAACAGGTGGTAACTCATTGTTCAACACTGTGTGTGTGTGTGTGTGTGTGTGTGTTTAGGCATTCTGGAATTGGGTGGAGAATTACCCAGACGAGTTCACTATGCTGTACCAGCGACCACAGACAGACATGGCTGGTGAGGCCCTGACTAATATCACCTCCCTTATGATCCTTTTCAGTAACATAGATAATAGTTGTTTTGTGTATATATTGTATTGTGTGTGTGTGTTGGTCTCAGACTGTGCAGAGAAGCTCTTTGACCAGGTCGACAGTTTTGCTGAGAGCGCGAAGAGGAAGGCAGCTGTGTGGCCGCTGCAGATCATCCTCCTCATCCTCTGCCCCAACATCATACAGGAGCTGTCCCGAGAGCCGCTGGAGGAAAGCAAGGTCAAGAAGGTATACACACGCATACATACATACATACATACACACACATACATACAAAAGAAGATAGCCTTCACTACTTGTTTGATGTCTTCTTCCTGTTTCTTTCTTTCACTGCCACTTATTTCTAATCCTGATCCTTACTGTTCACTGTAAAAACGTCTTTAAGTATGACATTGTGTGTGTGTGTGTATATATGTATGTGTGTGTGTGTATATATATTAATTGCACATTACTGCTTTAAGTCTTCTCAGCAGTGTATTGCTTGTCCGTATTTGGTTTTAGAAACTGTTTATAGAGAGTCTGAGGAAAGCTCTGGTCGGACATGGGGGCAGCAAGCAGCTGACGGAGAGTGCAGCCATCGCCGGCGTCAAACTGTGTAAAGCTTCCACCTACGTCAACTGGGAGGATCACTCCGTCATCTTCGTCCTGGTGCAGTCCATCGTGGTGGATCTGAAGGTGTGTGTCTCAAATGCAGGAATATTTACCACACTGAGCAGCTGAAGAGTTTTTATATATATATATATATCTCACACGCGCACACACACACGCACACAACCCGTCAAAAGTTGGAGACACTCGACTGAAAGGTTTCTCATGATCTTCAAACCCTTTTGATCTGAAGGTAAATAAAACTAACATTGTATTTACTAATAAATATTTGTTCAAACGGACGACTCGGAGCGAAATATTTCGAAAAGCAGCCGATAAGAGTCCAGCGTCAGTGTGAACTCCTTTTTAATACTGCTTAAAAAGCATCTCAGGGGAAATTCCTCAAAGAATCGTTCGAGAATAAAACGCCAAGAATACATTTCTGGAAATTCTAGCGAAAAAAAAACGTGTCTACTTTGAAGATGCTAAAATACTAAATGATTTCAATTTATTCGGGATTTTTATCACAACGTAATTCCTATAGCATTTGTGTTACTCCAGAGTTTTGTTGGCTTTATTACTATAAAAAGAATGAGCGTGTCTAAGCTTTACACACATATAATATGTGTGTATGTGTGTGCGCACCCCCAGGCTCTACTGTTTAACCCCGCTAAGCCGTTCTCACGTGGTGCAGGCTGGCAGAGCGCAGACTTGGACCTGATGATTGACTGCTTCGTCTCCTGCTTCCGCATCAACCCACACAATAACCAGCAGTTTAAAGTGAGCCCATCATCATCATCTTATAGTTTCACAATGACGGTGAACTTAAAGGTGTCGTCATGAGTTCTAACTGCCATCATGTGATCATTTCTCATTGCTTTAACATGGTGCGGTGTTTCTGGTGGGAAAACCCGACTGCGTTTAGTAGAACTTCTCACTGCTTTCCTGCGTGTCCTGTTTTCTGGTTCTCACCGTGCTTTTCTGTCCTCTCTCAGGTCTGCCTGGCTTCGTCTTCACCATCCACTTTCCACTTTGTCTTGGTGAACTCCCTGCACAGAATCATCACAAACGTGAGTGCTGCTGAACACCTGGATTGCCTGTGCCTTCATCTAAAATCTGAGCTAAGATGCTAGGAACGAGGGTAAGATGGCAGGATGTTGGGACAAAGCTAAGAGTCCAATGATGTCTGAGTGAATCTAAGATGCTAGGATTTCTGGACTAGGCTAAGATGCTAGGATTTCTGGACTAGGCTAAGATGCTAGGATTTCTGGACTAGGCTAAGATGCTAGGATTTCTGGACAAGGCTAAGATGCTAGGATTTCTGGACTAGGCTAGGATTTCTGGACTAGGCTAAGATGCTAGGATTTCTGGTCAAGGCTAGGATGCTAGGATTTCTGGACAAGGCTAGGATGCTAGGATTTCTGGACAAGGCTAGGATGCTAGGTTTTCTGGACTAGGCTAGGATGCTAGGATTTCTGGACTAGGCTCGGCTTCTAAGATGTTTGAAGTCAGTCGAAGACAAGTATTAAACGCTAAGATAATGCTAAGTCACGCCTCTTAAGTCTCCTCTGTCCTGTTGCAGTCTCCACTCGACTGGTGGCCCAAGATCGATACTGTGTACTGTTACTCAGGCGAGCTGCGCGCCATGTTCGCAGAGACGCTGGGCTGCAGCATTCACACTCCCGTGCGTATGACGGTGAGAGTGCCTGCGTGTGTGTGTGTGTGTGTGTGTGTGTGATCGATTTAAATGTTTAAAATTCCATGTCGTACTTTCAGTTGCGTAACATAAATCTGCCAAAACACTGTTTTTGTTGAGTGTCACTTAATATGAAGAAAAGCCACATCATTAATGGCCAGCCATCGAAATAAATTCTCATTTTAATAATAAAGTATAACGCACGGACGAAATCACATACACTAAAAATGATTCTGCGAATACGAGTAAGTGGTGAGTGTTCATACTGAATGGGAAAAATAGATGACCGTGGGTTTTTATGTGGCGTGTAAACTTAAATTGACTGATCTCTCTCTCTCCCCCATTAGAGTCTGACGTTTAAGGAGAAGGTGACCAGTCTGAAGTTTAAAGAGAAGACCACTGACCTGGACACCAGGAGTCATAAGCATCTTCTGCTGGCTCTGGTGAAGCTCGTCCACGCCGACCCCAAGCTCCTGCTGAATGTGAGGGTTTGACCGTTTTAATCTTTCCTGTGCTCTCCGACATTGACTCATGGGTAAAATGATAATATTCAAAAGGTTAACTTGAGTCTGCTTCCTCTGTAGAGTGTGGAAAGGAAGCGCCTGGTTATTGCTGCTATAACATAAGAGATAACAGGAACGTATTGTTTCGTGGACGTTCCATAAAATTTAAATGTAACCCTAAACTGTTTAAAAAGTACGACGTGTTGTTGGTTCGTTTAAAAACGACAATCGTTGGCCTTTTTCCAGTGGTATAAGAGAAATAAAACACTTTGGGATATTGGAAAATAATCAACTTTGTGGCGATCATATCATCCTGTTGTTGATCATAAGATGAGAAGATTCAACGTTCAGCCGCCCTTAGATCTCCTTCCTAAGCGAGTTTAAATGTCGGTAAAGGTAAATACATGATTTCCTATAGACATCACATTTCGAGGTCTAGCTAGTCATGTGAAGCTATCTGGCCTCTTCTTATTTTCAGAACCCAGGGAAGCAGGGTCAGGAGATCCAGAGCAGCACAGCCGAGCTCATCAAAGGGCTCATGCAGCTGGTGCCCCTCGCCAACCTGGGGGAAATTTCCCAGGAGGCCATGGAGGTGAGACACACACACCGCGGTCATGCCAAAGCAGCCGATTGCGTGACTCCCAACAACATGTCACATGACGTCTATCTCTCTTTCAACGGAATATTATAATACATGATAGGTTCAACACCAAAGAGGACGGGAATACTGACAATACTCGCGATCACAGGAAAGTGTATACTGACGTATCGTATTATCCCCACATCGATACTAGCTCAGTGTTGTCCCATTATGATTGCTAACGATTCATCCTTATTTAGTCAGTCCTTAGTTTGTTTGCAGTTCACTTTACATTAGCGTTTGCCTGTCCAAACATTTACATTATGATCGTATTTATTTATGATGGAGAGATGGTGTTACGTGGCGATTTAGAGGAGCGCTTTAAAATCTCGTCGTGTTCGATTATGCAAGGTCCGTAGATGTGTCTTATTGTTTGGATAATGAGAGAGTATGCGCATACAGTATACAGACCTCAATTCGAACATGATGAGAGCTTCCTGCTTTATTTTATGCCGCGTTAAGCTTAATTTGGAAGTGGGAGGTACAAGCTTGGAAGGATGTCATTTTTAACTTGCGTTTGAGCGACAGACTCCTCCAGGTACGCCTTTTGCTAGTAAGAAAACAGTCTAGCCAGCTGACATTAGTGAAGTGTATATACACACAGTTCCGGTCAAAAGTTTACACACACTCATTCTTTATGGTTTATCTTTTATTTTTTTTCTTCCACATTTTAGAAGAAGAATAATAAAGTCATCAAAACTCTGGAGGAACACAAATGGAACTATGGGAATTATGCGGCGATGAAAAAAACCCAGAATAAATCTATTTAAATGATTATTTTAGCATCGTTAAAGCATTTTTGCCGAGAATTTCCAGAAATGTATTCTTGGCGTTTTCTCACCCGATTTCTTGAGGAATTTCTCTGAGAGGCTTTTTAAACAGTACGGGTTCCCGCCTACGCTGGACTCTTATCGGCTGCTTTTCGGAATATTTTCCTCCGAGTTCACACATTTAATCACACACCTTCAGATCAAAAGCTTAAGACCATGAGATACATGTCAGGCGAGTGTCCACAAACTTTTGATCGGTGGTGTGTGTGCGTGTTGTGTGTATATCTCTATATACAGTCAGTGTTATAGATTTACCGAGCGGATATGTCCGTATGTTGATATGAGCTAAAGCAAATCGTAGTTGATGCGAGCAGCCACTCATGCTCATGCTGAACTCATGGATGAGAAGACCTTCCAGACTTTCGTGGTATGAGTACGCCAAAGTCTGAGCTACGAGCTTTATGTATTTGACTCGGCTTGGTTCAACACGCACGTCTGATATTCTCTGTTGTGAAGGCTTTGCTGGTCCTGCATCAGCCAGAAATCATCGAGCTGTGGAATCCTGACGCTCCCATGGAGACCTTCTGGGACATCAGGTACGGCTTAGTAGAATTTGTCTTCACACACCTGAGCAAAGATCTGTAGGATAGGTGTAGACGTGGTTCCGAATCTATTTCCTGTTTACTAATCTGTCACTTTTAAAATTACACCCAAATCGTGTATTAAATAAATGTATTACATTTTGTAAATTTGTATATGAAAAGCTGCCAGAAAAGGTTCTCACTCCATCGAGAACCATTTTCAGTTTCTTAAAATCCAAGAATCTTCAACTATTTTTGGTTGTCGCTGTAATGAATAATACCAAGAACCTTTCAACACAACTGTGTTGAACATTTACAGTGATTTGTCTTAAGCGCAGTTCCTCATGGCAACAATGAAAATAGTTCAAGATCCTTCTAGGTTCATTAGGAAACCAAAAATGTTCCATCACCTGGTTCCTTTTGGACCGCAGAAGTGCTGACCCCCTGTTCGAACCCACATCCTGCTTCTTGATTCTAATCTTCTGAACCATTATTTGTTCTGATATTAGCTCCCAGGTTCTTTACTTCATCTGCTCGAGGCTCATCGGCCACCAGCAGATCAACAGCACCGAGGTTCTCAAGTGGCTCCGAGAGATCCTCATCTGCAGGAACAAGTTTCTCCTCCGGAACAAAGTGAGCCAACCGATGTCCCCCCCCTGTTTACACCTCAAGTCTTCTTCTGATCTGTAACTTTTTCACTTGGGCACACGAAGTTCACGGCAAAATATTTGATCTCTTGGCAACCTGGCTTTGTTTTCATATCTTTTTAAATTTCATCGGATCTTTCAGACGCTACATCTTCAAGGCCACAATGGAATGGCGATAACTGACGCTTGAATGCTAATGTAGATGTGTAATGCAGTCTGGTTTCCTTCGTCGACACCTTAAGTGTCGATTGCACCGTCTCAGACCAGCTTCCAAGCTTTGTTTAGATCTTTAATCTTGAATTTCAGGACTTGATGATGTCTAAAAAAAAAAAGAAAAGAAAATAATGAAAATGAACTATCCTGTGATTTAAGGATGACTCTTCCAATCCCGATTACGTCAGATTGGACATGCAGTATATTCTTACCAATTTATTTGTTTATCCCATGATGTCCGACTAAATTTTCATGCTCTAATCCTGGAAATCTCTTCTCTTTTGACGCATACAGGACCGTGCTGCGAAGGGCAGCGGCATCCTCAGGTGTAGGCAGGCCCAGGCCAAGCTGGAGGTGTGTCTCTACACGTTCCTGTGGAGCCCAGACATGGAGGCCGTGCTGGTGGCCATGTCCTGCTTCAGGCACCTGTGCGAGGAGGCCGACATCCGTTGTGGCGTGGACGATGTCCCTGTACAGACCATCTTGCCCAACTACAACACTTTCGTGGAGTTCGCCTCCGTCAGCAACATGATGGCCACAGGTTTGGGGTTTTTACCAAATAACAGAAAGTATGAATGTAAACAGTCCACTGCAAGAAAACTACAAGAAGAGGGCAGCAATAGCTTTGTCTGTGTGTGTGTGTGTGTGTGTGTGTGTGTGTGTGTGTCTGTGTGTCCTTCCAGGTCGTTCAGCCTTACAGAAGAGAGTAATGGCTTTGCTCAGGAGGATAGAGCATTCCACTGCTGGCAACACTGAGGTCAGGGACATAAAGTCACTCGATCATCATTTCTTTTATTTTTTATTGACTTTCACCAAGTAATACAACTTAAACAGCAGAGTGACACACGTTATGATTTTTCTATCAGCTGAATGTTGTTGGAGGCTTTCTTGTTGTCCGTGATTATAAATGAGATTAAAAATTCTCTGGCTGGGGTTTCTTTGAGACATAAGATTTTTGCCAGTATTTATTTTACGTGAATATTTATGATGATAATTACAACCCAAATGTTTTTAAGCAAAACATACACTAGGCGTCAGATGTTTAGACACACACACACTCATTATTTTTATGACTAAAGGAGTTCCCACCAAGCGTTTATAAGATATGGAATGTTGTACAAATTAGATAGTGGCCCATGTATAGGGCGGCTGTGGCTCAGTCGGTAGAGCGGGTTGTCCACTAATCCACTAATCGTAGGGTTGGTGGTTGGAATCCCGGCCCAGGTGATCCCATGCCGAAGTGTCCTTGGGCAAGACACTGAACCCTAAGTTGCCCCCGATGGCAAGCTAGCACCTTGCATGCAGCTCTGCTACAATTGGTGTGTGAGTGTGTTCTTATTTGTAAGTCGCTTGTAAATGTAAATGTAAAAAAAATGATATTTCTGTAAAGCTGCTTTGAGACAATGTCCATTGTGAAAAAGCGCTATACAAATTGATTAATTATATTAAATGCATGATAAATGAAAAATGCTCATGATTGTATAGAATATATGTAAAACAGTTATTTTGCTAACATTGTGTTGCTGTTACAGGCCTGGGAGGACACGCATGCGAAATGGGAACATGCCACCAAGTTAATCCTGAACCACCCAAAAACCAAGTTAGAAGACTGTCAGGTACGTCAGAGCCGGGCTTTTATGAAAGGTGTGCGATGTATTGTAGGTTAGTACTAAAGCCACACCTGACTTGCCGTTTTTTTTTTCCCCCCTCAGGAATGGATAAACATGACTGGTTTCCTGTGCGCGCTAGGCGGCGTGTGTCTGCAGCAGAGGAACCCCCCAGGTCCAGTCACCTACAGCCCCCCGATGGGTCAACTGAGCGAGCGGAAGGGCTCCATGGTGTCCATGGGCTCGTGTGAGGGCAACGCCGTGACGCCACTCAGTAAGTTCCTGGACCGGCTGCTCTCGCTCATGGTGTGCAGCCATGAAAAGGCCGTGCAGATCCGCAACAACGTCAAGGACCTGGTGGGTCTGGAGCTGAGCCCGGCTCTCTACCCTATGCTCTTCAACAAGCTCAAGAACAGCATCAGCCGCTTCTTCGAAGCACAAGGACCGGTCAGTGTTTACTGTTTGACACAAATATACTTACGTTGATGTATCGGTTTTTATGAAGTCTGAAGTCCATTGGCAAACAGTATTTGGTGTGAGGAGAATTCATGTACGTTGAATTTTATGTACGCCCAGGTGCCAATCAATGAGACGAACACGCAATTTGTGGAGCAGACCATCGCCATAATGAAGAACCTGTTAGATAACCACACAGAAGGTAGCTCTGAACATCTGGGCCAGGCCAGCATCGAGACCATGATGCTCAACCTAGTCAGGTAAGACCTCCGCCCTTCACGCCCGTCTCCTTGACGATACAATTCACACAGCGTAGTCAGTAGTTTGTCGGGATTGTGTTGGCAGGTACGTGCGCATTCTGGGCAACATGGTCCATGCCATCCAGATCAAAACCAAGCTGTGCCAGCTGGTGGAGGTGATGATGGAGCGCAGAGACGACCTGTCCTTTTGCCAGGAGATGAAGTTCAGGTGAGAGAGCAGTCAGATGATCTATTCAACCACTGCTCAGACAGAACTGGTCTAATGTGTGTGTGTGTGTGTGTGTGTGTGTGTGTGTGTCAGGAATAAGATGGTAGAGTATCTGACAGACTGGGTAATGGGAACCTCCAACCAAGCAGCTGACGATGACGTCAAGTGTCTGACGAGGTAACTTGCCGTGACATACAGAGTTGATTATTTTTCAAAGACAGCATGTCCCACAGGAGTTTGCAACAACTTCATCATTAACTTAGTAATGGATGACACTTTTTATCTGTTTATAGTTGCATATTCAATGTAAGAATGAATTTATGTTTGAAAGGGATCTGGACCAGGCGAGTATGGAGGCTGTGGTGTCTCTGCTGGCCGGGTTACCGCTCCAACCGGAGGAAGGAGACGGTGTAGAACTCATGGAAGCCAAGTCTCAACTCTTCCTTAAGTAAGTCCGTCTTCCAGCACTGTGGAACTACACACACTGTTCTCACACATCCGTCCCTTTGTCCTACGAGTCCTTCGTTAAAGCGATACGTTTCCCAATAACCAAACATGCTTTTATAGTGCAGTTAGCATCCAAGTGATCCCCACGGGCTTTTAATAAACCTTTTGTCATAAGTTTACATACGCCATTGGCTCCTGGTCCATTTTAGGATCCGGTTTAAGATTCTGTTGCTTGTTGTTAAAGCTCTTAAGGATCAAGCTCCTTCTTATCTCCAAGATCTTCTAATTCCACATTCATCTAGCAGATTTTTAAGATTATTCCGATAGGTTTAAAAACTAAGGGTTATCGAGCTCTTTCAGTCGCTGCCCCTCAGTCGCCACTGGACATCCGCCTTGCACCTCCTATTATCATTTTTAAAAAGAAGCTGATGGCGTGTCTTTTCTCCAAGCGTTTTAATCTAATTTTATCTAATTTTTTTTTTATCTAATCTAATTTTAGTTTTGTCAAGTTCACTTCCTCCTTGCAAAGAAAACTTTTATTTATACACCAATAAATAGAGATGGCTGAAAGAGTGCAAAAAAAAAAATCTGAAATAAAGTGCGCTGTTGCTAAAGTCTGTCTTTTTTTCTTAGTACCAAGCTGCTTAAACTCGAGCATTTATGTAACACATCCAATTTGTACATTAGCGGACCTGCGCGCACTTCTCAAAACGCCCACATGATGGCGGTGGATCCGATATTAAAAATACGATAACCCATTATGGAAAAATGCTTAAATATCGGAAAAAATATCGGTAAAATCGATTATCCGTTGATCTCTACTCATGTATGAGTTTTTAAACAAGCAACACACCAAATAAGCCGACCGTGTACACGTTTTTAAACACGAGGAAGTCCAGTCATTAAGTAATGACACCCAATTAACCTAATGTATCAGGAGCGTATTTTTCCAAGCGTGTTAATCGAATGATTCTTTTGGAAAATAGAGTACGGTGTGTGAACAGGGTAATCGTTGTATGAGCTTTTATCCCAGCACATAATCTTCCCTCCCTCAGGTACTTCACACTCTTTATGAACCTGCTGAATGATTGCAGCGAGCCGGATGACGACGGACAGCAGGTGCCCGGCCGTAAGCGGGGCATGTCGAGACGCCTGGCGTCTCTGCGCCACTGCACTGTCCTGGCCATGTCCAACCTGCTCAACGCCAACGTGGACAGCGGCCTCATGCACTCCATCGGTAAGCACCGCCTCAGTTCACTCGGCACAGACGAAGAAAGGAGGTGATATATGGTCCTATCGCCTCGCCATCGCCGTTCTGTTCCTTCATAGTTGGTATATAGGGGGTTAATACTTATTTGGGATGTTGTTTTCCACTGCGAAAAGCCTGATGATCTGGAACCGAGGAATCGCTGACTGTGTCATTTTATCACCATCTCGCCCACTCTGTTAACTTCAGCTGTTTTTATTTATGGCTGCTATAAAAAAAAAAAAAAACAGTGTGCTTTTTAGTACTATTTTAAATATGAATATTCAATATTTTAATTCATATATTCCTGTATTTCTTTCATCGTTTGATGACGAAATGTTTCCAAGAAGAAATAGACATCCACTGCTGATTGCATTTAACTAAACTAATCACTTAACAAAAAACATTTGCTATAAACATTGCATAAAATATAAAACAGCAATAATAAATTGCAATCCCTCCAAAATGCCATAAAATGCTACCGTTTCATCCTCACTAAGAAAATAACGTTTACTGGATTTGCGTTCTTGGAAATGCTCCCACTCCAGTTCCCTCTTTGTTTTTGTTTTCCCGTCCTGTGCCAGGTCTGGGCTACCACAAGGACCTGCAGACCCGCGCCACCTTCATGGAGGTCCTCACCAAGATCCTGCAGCAGGGAACCGAGTTCGACACGCTGGCCGAGACGGTGCTGGCCGACCGCTTCGAGAGGCTCGTCGAGCTCGTCACCATGATGGGCGATCAGGGAGAGCTGCCCATCGCCATGGCGCTGGCCAATGTGGTGCCTTGTTCTCAGTGGGTCTGTACTCATTTGTTTCACAACAGCCAAAGTACAAAAGTTTTAAACACCACCAAGTAGGTCTCGATTAAAGTTGGCATGCTGTTGTTGACGGAAAACATGCTGCTCGAGAGCTAATCGTGTCTCGTTAAATGGTTTGAATTCAGGAAAATGTGTTTCTTGTGCTGAATTCCCCGTGACACGACACGCGGTGTGGTTTAGCGATAAACTGATTTTAAAAAATGTCATTATTTAATAAGTAAATTCACAATAAAAAAATTGTAATCATTGGTAAATTGCTGCGGTGTCAGAGGAATAAAACACTTCCGATGTGCTATTCTGTCTTCTATTCTGACCTTTAACCTTAAATCTGTACGTCACTTTCCAAGCTGATTAGACATGATTTTATTCGATTTTATGCTGGTTTGTTTTTGTATTTTACGTTACTGATCTCTCCGCGTGGTCACGTGTGTTTGATTTCCCGGGCAGGACGAGCTGGCTCGGGTTCTGGTCACACTATTTGACTCGCGTCACCTCCTTTACCAGCTGCTATGGAACATGTTTTCTAAGGAGGTCGAGCTTGCCGACTCCATGCAAACACTCTTCAGAGGGAACAGCCTGGCCAGTAAAATCATGACCTTTTGTTTTAAGGTTGGCACACATGGCGAGAATGCAAATCCCTAAAGTTTCTTTACTGAGCCATAAGGAAGTGTGTTTCTGAAAGATTTCTTTAATGTCCTTTCTTTCTCCTTCCCTGCTCTCTCTCACTCATCTCTCATGGAGAGATTTTTCTCTCCAGGTTTACGGTGCTACGTATCTGCAGAAGCTTCTAGAGCCCCTCCTTCGTGGAGTCCTAACAGCTCCCGAGTTGCAGATGATCAGTTTCGAGGTGGATCCCACCAGGTAGAAGCGTCTCTGTTCAAACGAAACCAAGTGCGCCAAAGAGATTTGTGATTTAGAGATAATGATCAGATTTAATACACTTGGTCTCATTGGTCATTTGTTGTTGTTCTTTTTTCCGCCATTTTCTTTGTGAACTTTACTTTCATTTCGTCATGATGCGTGCGTTGTGACACAAATGCACACGACCAGGAAACACATGCAAAGAACCCCGTTTCTCACCCACGCAAGCAAAACTTTGCATACCCTTACAAAATAATGACGACAAACAAACAAAGAAAAAAAACCACCAAAGCTTAGTCGTATCGTCAGAACAGCTTCATGATCCTTTTTTTAGCTGTAATATTCACTATGCTTCCATAGCCAGTACATCCTCTCACAGATTTTTCCCTGACACCTGCGCTAGATGCCATACACGGCTCTAGATGTCACAGGTTTTGATCTTAAGAGCCATAAGAGCAATGTAGAAAAATTCTGTAGCTTTTCTCAAAAGTAGCAGAAGGTGGCAGCACTGAGGCAGGAAACCCGTACTGTAGGACTTCACAGAGCTCGTAAACAAGTACCAGCCCATCATGTAACACTATTACTGTATATAATATGTCTATATTAACAGCTCTCAGTGCAACAATTTAAAAAAAAAAAAAAAAAGTCACGTGGGCCGCAAACTTTTGCACCCGAGTATACAGTGGTGTGAAAAAGTGTTTGCCCCCTTCCTCATTTCCTGTTCCTTTTGCACCCGAGTATAACTGTATTCAACCTCGACTTTGCAACATCGAGGTTATTTTTCTGTTTAACAGATTATTAGTTTCTGTGTAAATGTAGTTAATAACTCCTGGTTTAATTAGTCAATAATGTGTAATTGTCATACAACTACGTCTAGGGCTCGGCGAGATGATGATGTAATATCGATATCATGGTAAATGATCTCGCAATACGTTTTTTCGGCGATATCTTTTTTTACATTTTTTTTTATATTTGTTTAAAATTGTAAATAAATAAATAAAAAAATTAATTATACGTTACATTTTTTTCGCCTTCATCAGTGTTGGTTCAAATGTAATAAAAAAAAAAGACATGACTAATTAAGCATTTGTTTATTAATAATAAACAAATGTACTATTATAACAGACTTTTAATGCCTTTTAATTAGAGCAAACCTATATATCTGGAGGCGCACGGTGGCTTAGTGGTTAGCACGTCCGCCTCACACCTCCAGGGTCCGGGGTTCGAGTCCCGCCAGGGCCATGTGTGTGTGTGGAGCT
>JAFFST010053359.1:264193-279164 GCA_022414735.1 Noturus placidus
TATATATATATATATATATATATATATATATATATATATATATTTGAAATAAACACATTTCCATTGTCATTCCATTGATTATATGAAAAGCATGCAACCGTCTACATCAACCTACCGTATTTTCCGCACTATAAGGCGCACCTAAAAGCCTTAAATTTTCTCAAAAATCGGTCGTGCGCCTAATAATCCGGTGCACCTTATGTATTGGTCAAGTACAGAAATAGACCCCGTAATTGAGACTGCGCCTTATAGTGCGGAAAATACGGTACATCAATATTGGGATTTGATGAGGTTCCCTTGGATGCGTTGCAATTAATGGGTTATTCAGTAGACTAGAGATGCTCCATAGAAAGTTCTCCCAAGAAGGATATCTGGATGTGTTTGGAAAGAAACAATAAGCAGCATCAACAAGTTCAGTGGTTACAGCTCTCTCAGTTCTTAACTGCATGTCAATATTTAGCGTAAGCACATTGAAAGTGAAACGATTGTATAAATACACGGCATAGTAAAGCACGTTCCTATTCCAGAGGAAAGAAAATGATATGAAAAACTTATGATATTGTGTTATAATTCAGAACGAAACAAAAAAATAGTACTCCATCCACCGCAATTACTCGGTTATTAGATTTTTATTAAATGATCTGAAGTGTTGGAGCATTCATTTCTTCCTGAGATGGTGTGGAAGATAGCCGGGTTGTGTCCGAGCCGTTACTTCATCAGCAGTTGAATGAAGAGGACGAAGGCCATGCTGAGGACAGTTCCACCTGAAGAGGTGAAGATAGTGGAGCAAGCCCCGCAGGTGGCCGCCTCTGTATGCGTAGTGGATACACTGGAACTTGATCCAGTGCTTGATGGCGGATTAGATGTTGATCCAGTGCTTGATGGGGGATTAGATGTTGAGGTGCTGTTTGCATGTGGTGGTATAGAAAGCCCCAGTCCCACCACGCTGCACATTACAGCCAAGAGCACCACGCTGCGCCTCATCTCGCTGTTCCTTCAAGCCTGTTGAAAGAGACGCAAGGACCCATGGCACTGATTTCATGCAGGAATTCCATTATGCTACCCCATTTTACAACCAGTTTCTCTTTTTATTCAGTTATTTCAGGTTTTTTTGGGGGGAACGGTGCAATACTGAGGTGCATCATGTACTAAACCATGTTGTTCCCTCCACAAAAAAAATGAAAGGAAACAGCATAATAAAGGAAAAGTATGACCTAAGCAAACCCTACACTTTGATAGATAGATCGATGGATAGATACTTTATTGATCCCCAAGGGGGAATTCAAGAACTTTATCTTTTTTTAATCATACTTTAACAAAAATGAGCCTCCAAGTCTAATAGTGGTCGGCAATATTAAATCTTAATGTTATGTAAACTTTCTTCATTGCTTTAGATTTATTACAGTTTTTTCAAGATGCTGGTGGTAATTTTAAAGAATGACTGCTTTCTGATGCCTTCATTTTAGAGTATAGAGGAAAAAAGAACCACTTGTATCGACTCTGAGACTGATAAAACTTTTTTTTTTTTGTTAAACCGAATTATAAACTACTCGTATTAAGAACTTGAATTGAAACAACAGTAAAAAATAAATAAATAAATAAATAAATAAAATAACTCCATGAACGTCACCTTTATTAGTGTAATCTTACTCGGGAAACTGAACTCGGTTGAGAGAAATTATTGTACGTGTACTTTTTCTAATTAAACGATTGTTTAGATCGACAGACGGAATATATCAAATTAACAACATAACAAGCATTATAAGCTAAACGTCTTACAAGCAAAGGTTTGAATTCTTGACACCCTGTTACATTTCAGGACCTTTTTATATAACAAGTGAACCGATTTAATTAAACCCCGTTTCGGTTTAGCGTTCTTATATTTAAATTGTTTTAAGAACTCGCTAAATTTTAAATAGACCTACGTTAGTTGCTTTTCAGTGTGACTTTCTTCATGAAAATCCTTCAAAGAAATATAAGCTCAACAAGTCTGTCATTATTCAGCTACACATTTTGGAGAATTTAGCTTTCTGTGTGCGGACCGTTTAAAATGAAATATTTATAACGTTACTAGTAGTATTGTAACGATGTATGAGCTTAGTTGCTCACTTGTTGCACCAAAAACAAATGTGTTGCCTTCTGTTTTGTGCGCATCACCTTCCTGCGCTTTATAGCGAGGCTGACGCCGCGTCACATGACGCATTTTGCGCACGGGTCCTGTAAACGACGTACTCTCATTTGAGTCGTGTTTTGTTTTTGTTCTTTTGGATTTGCATTTCAAGATCATTTGGGTTGTCTTCGAATGGATGAATATTGTGAAGCTTGTGTCCTGAATTTCGCTTGGAAACGTCTCTAGTCGTATAGACAATATCGACGTATTCCTAGAACATTTAGTCACAGATTGTGTTTCTGGTCGTCAGCAAAAAACAAACATGGATGAAATTACCGTATTTTCCGCACTATAAGGCACACCGGATTATAAGGCGCAGTCTCAATTACGGGGTCTATTTCTGTACTTGACCAATACATAAGGCGCATACGGTTGTTACGCCAACTAAAGTCGCACAACATTTGTACAGATTTTGGAACTCAGTCCACATATAAGGCGCACCGGATTATTAGGCGCACGGCCGATTTTTGAGAAAAATTAAGGCTTTTAGGTGCGCCTTATAGTGCGGAAAATACGGTAAAGGGAAAATCCCACAGAACCTATAAGGGAACTTTTTAGGGTTATTTCTAATCCTATTCTGATTTGTATTGATTATATCTAGAAAATGAGGTCTTGTCTTGTTTAGACTCGCAAGCAGATCAAAAATATTACTCCGTTCTGTTCCAGAAATCTTTTCCTCCGCCTTCTGGTGATTTAGATACTTGTAGTTTTACGAATGGACTCGGGATCTGTATACGCATACACCTTTAACCTGAAGTTTAGTGTGTAGAAGTGATGCCTTCTTTTGAAATAAACAAACACAGTTCCATTGGGATAATTGTACAGAAAGTATTTAATTGACATCACCCTTACAGCCTTCTACATCAGTTTACATCATGGTAGTAAGTATCTTTTGTGCTATACACCTGTTGGTAGGACGTTCCTTACAGGCCTTACAGGTTCTTTACAGGTTCTTATGTCCATCGAGCAGAGAAGAAGGACATGAAAGAAGAGTACTTATACAGGGTTGACGGGTTCAACAATTACAGCACGCTTAATTATTTTTTTTTGTGAAATAGAAAGTGAAAAGATCATATAAACACATAGTATGTCGATAATATAACTTATTGCTCTTACAGAAAAATATATGATAAATATGTGTGTATATGGGTGTGTATATATTTAAATATTTAGATGTTTACAATATATATTTTTAAATATATAATATACATATTGTATGATGATCTAATTTAGAAGAAAAGATTAAAAGGATTCCATCAACCCAATCTACTCGGTTATTCGATTCTTATTAGGTGATCTGAAGGTTTAGAGCTTTTATTAACAGCTCCTGGGAAAGATAGCTGGATTGTGCCAAGCTACTTCATCAGCAATGCCAAGGAGAAAAAGATTGACACAGTGAAAAGGAGCAGAGCGTTTCCAGCTGCGTTTCCAGGTGCGTTTCCGGCTACGTATCCAGCAGCGTTTCCCACGTTTCTGCAATAATTTGATGCGTAGATTGATACGTTTTGTAATTCAGGTGGCAGTGTGCTGCTTGTGAAGGTAGCGCAGTTGATGGAAGTGCAGGTGACGGAAGTGCAGGTGACGGCATTGCAGTTGACACCAGTGCAGGTGATGCCAGCGTTGTTGACGGCAGCGATGTTGTTGACAGTGCAGCTGATGGTAGCGCAGGTGATGGAGACGCTGATACTAGCGGTGTTGGTGCCAGCACTGTTGGTGCCGATGGTAGCGCTGTTGGTGCCGATGGTAGCGCTGTTGGTGCCAGTGCCAGCGCTGTTGGTGCCAGTGCTGGTCTTTAAGGTGGTTGGGGACTGAGTGGTGCTGTTGGTTTTGATGGTGGTATTGGTGCTATTGGTGAGGTTTATGCTGTTGACGGTCCCGCAGAGAATGCTGCACATTACAGTCAAAAGCAGTAGATATGTGGGCACGTAGAGTCCCATCTTGTTCTTCCTTCAGGCCTGTAGAATGAAACACAAAGACTTAGGGCACTGATTTCAGGTAGCGGTTGAACTGTGGAGAAATTCTGCTTAGTTTTTGGTGCCAGTTGTACCAGCAGTGGCATTCAGTATAGTTTGTAGTTTCCAGCTTTTCCAGGAGAAATCAAGAACTTGCACGTAGACGGCCATGTTGGAATTTGTCCATGTGTTCATGGAGGGTGTTATTATCGATTAAATTT
Organism: Noturus placidus; assembly: GCA_022414735.1. Lineage (NCBI taxonomy): Eukaryota > Metazoa > Chordata > Actinopteri > Siluriformes > Ictaluridae > Noturus > Noturus placidus. Next base: position 268,537 of record JAFFST010053359.1, read on the forward strand.
GATGTTATTGTTAATATACAAAATTTGTCAAAATACAAAAAAAAAAAGCTGTATACAAAATCTGTCAACTCCAGAATTATTGGCACCCTTGAAGCAGAAGGCAAATGATTGTATAAAATAAACATTACACACAAAGTGTATATATTTTACCGCTGACCAAATATATCTGTCCTTGTATTATTTATTTAAGCGGTATTTTAAAAAGTTGCGTACATGTAAATAAAATAAACCAGAGATGGCCTTTGCAAAATTCCAGGGTCTGGATTTGAACCTCATTTAAAACCCCGGGGTCCGATTCGGAGAGGGTTATCCATATGCACAAACCTAAGAATATATAAAGGATCTTAACTTTTCCTCTTTGGACACTACAGGAAGAGGCTCAGCACTGCTATTTTATCAAAAGGCTCGACATTGTGGGTTGCAAAATATTTTTGAGCATGTTGATTTTCTTATAATTTATTAAAGTTTCGCTAGACAATCACAAGACAATGATATAGAGTAGCAATTAAACAAGAAAACATTTTTAACTGATAACTTTTGACTGGATAACGGCTCACTTTCAGATCCTAAGGAGTTTTTTTTTTCCTAAGGCATATAAAAACATAAAAAATAATCTATAAGTAAAAAGCTCAGACAGTTCTAGTATTAACTATAGAATATACAAATGTGTGTGTTTTTTTTTTTTTTTTCAATAATTAGATCGATCAATTATAATTAGTGATCGGTTTTGCCCTTAGATTATATATTTTCAGATGAAGGACTTTGTAACATTTTACTGAACATTTTAATAATTAATGTTTCTCAATTCACGTATTCATCGGCTAGATTTTTCAAAGGAACTTTAAAGCAAACATGCTAAAATATACCTTTTTCAAAGCAAATAAACAAACAAAGACAAACAAACACCTGGCAGCGTGTGCACTTGTATCTTTTTGCACATTTTCATGAAGGGTGCCAATAATTTCAGAACTGATAGGACATGCATGCAATTCTTTGAGATTCAATTTAAAATGAGATTTCTTTATTCTTCTTGCCTCATTTTTGTACGAAGGCCCTGTGTTTGTAAGCTGTAATGTCATGTTACTTCGTTGTTTGGCGGTTTTCCGGTTTTATTTTTGCAAGTTTGCACAACAAAGTTGACGTGCATGATCTAAAGTTCTCAAATTAAATTCCGTCTTTCGGCTTCTCTCACACCCTGTCCGCATATTTGATTCTGGCACGTGCGCGCCCCGCCAGTGGCTTGGCTTGGTTCCGGTAATCGAACCTGGGCTGCAGCTGAGAGCGCACCATATGCTATCCACGAGTCCACCAGGGATCATTTATAAATATTGTATAAATAAACAAAACATCTGGCTGGCGAATGTTTCTGTATAATTGATTACTCTTACAGTTTCAGAACTTTTAAAGGCAGCCTTATATGTATGTTTGTTTTGAAACCTTTAAAATTTTTATTTTTAAAAAAATACGTTTAATCAAGCTCTTTAAATGAAATGTAAGAGCATATTTTTTAAATCCTCCTTTTGACGAAACCCAGTTGCAGTATGTTAATACTTCAGAACTTAACAGGTATTGTGTTCTAAAGTGTGACTGCGGGATTGTAGGATGCACTCACCTGTTATGCAGCAGCTGATGAGATGAAGGCAAACGAAAGCCGATGTGTCGGGTCACCTTGTGTTTGGTGCTCTGCGTGCTGTTGTGTGCCAATTTATACCCAGACTGACGACATTGCACATGACGCAAATATTTGCTTTGATTCGTGCTTAAATAGTCAAGCAGGAGCAGAGTTCGATTTGATTAATGCTTTGTTTTTAGTTTTGCATTTGGAGATGTGGCGGCAGGGTGTCACCTCCCAACACATCTTCAAACGACTCCTTAAACATCTTGAAAGTTGTATGAAGCACTATCATGTTTCAGCCACAGTCGGTAACTTGGAAAAGCAGGTGCTCAAGAGATGGTATTTGTGGTTTTTTTTTTTTTTTTTTGGTTGTTGTTTAAGTGGGCACGAGGTACAAAATGATCAAATGAAATAATGGGAGGCGCTGGATCAAGTGCTATTTTATAAGTTGCTGAATAATGAGCGTGGACGTCGTGTTGTTAAATGAAACCAAATTTTTCGGTGGTTAATTACTGTACTGAAGGACTAGGGCTAACGACGACAAAATATCTGGCAAAATATGCTATTACTATTTTATTTTTTATTGTTAAATTTTTAAATGACATTTGGCAGGAATGACAAGCATTCTTTTTCCTTCAGCTCGCTTTTCTGTGCTTGTTTTTTGTTTTCCGGGTTTAAAAGCTGTTTGTGTCTGCTCAAGAATAATTTAGCAACTTTTATAATGTGAACTACATGCAGGAGATTTGCATAATCTGAATGAAGAAGCAGAAAATCACGTGTTTAAGCAGGTGCCAAAGTCACCTTACTTAACTAGATTGCCTAATTTTGCCCACGTAATGTTGACGTAACAGTTGAACTGAAGTCACCGATAGTCCCACGGCAGGGTGTTATGGGATGTAAGTTGCTTATTTGCTACACAGAAAGCTGTAGCATCTCTGGCATTATGTTTTATCCAGAGTAATTTGAGGAACTTCATGATGAGTGCTTCAGAGGGAAGCTTTTCCCCCCAGCAAAGCTAAAGAACCTAACTACAGATGCATCTAAAAAAAAAATATATCTATATATATATATATATATGTATATGTGTGTGTGTGTGTGTATATATATATTTTTTTAATATCATGGATATGTACATTTTCTTTATCGTAATTTAATTCAAATTCATTACTCGTAAAGTGATCTATTTCAAGCCTTTTTCTATTAATCTTGATGATTACGGCTTACAGCTCGTGGAAATCAAAATCCTTTATCTCAAAATATAAGAATAAATAATTTATAATACAGAAATGTCAGACCTTCTGAAAAGTATTTTCGTTTACTTGGTCTGAACTTTAATCCTTTTGAGAGTTACTGAGACGAGCAATCAGCCTGAGGCACTGCTGAGAATGTTCTGGAAGCCCAGTGATGGCGGCCTTTAGCTCGTCTGTATTGTCGGGTCTGGTGTCTCTCGTAGTTTCTCTATGGGGTTCGGGTCAGGCGAGTCGGCTGGACAATAGTGCATAGTGATACCATGGGCAGCAAACCAGTTACTAGACGTTTTGGCACTGTGGGCAGGTGCCAAGTCCTGCTGGAAAAGGAAATCGGCATCTACTTAAAGCTTGTCAGCAAATGGAAGCATGAAGTGCTCTAAAATCTCCTGCATCGAATCTCGACTCGAGAAAACACACTGGACCGACACCAGCAGATGACATGGCACCTCAAATCATCACTGACTGTGGAAACTTCACACTGGACTTCAAGCAGCGTGGATTCTGTTCCTCTCCACTCTTCCTCCAGACTCTGGAACCTTGATTTCCAAATGAAATGCAGCATTTACTTTCAACTGAAAATTGATTTTGGTTGTGTACTGAACCGGACTGAGAGATTCAAGCCTCTCGTTTCTGTAGTTCTCTGAATGCAATTCTTTATTCTAATATTTTGAGATACTGGATTTTTGATTTCCGTGAGCTGTAAGCCATATCAAGATTTATTTAAAAAAAAAAACCCTTTAAATATTTCACTTTATGTGTAATGAATCCAGAATATCTGAAAGTTCCACTGTTTGAATTAAATCAAAGTTTTCCAGCATGTTTGAATTTTTTGAGATGCACCTGTACATCAGTGTAGTCTATGGAACGTCTTGTAAATATCATGGAACAATACTGTATACCGCTAAAATCAAAAGTCCGTTCAGAAGTGACCTTGTCCAACCCTACACTAATTCGAGTTTCTTTCTCCCCCTGCTGGTGCTTCTGTGGAAAATGGAACTGGTAGATAAACAAACAAATTTAACTTTTAAATCCAGGGCCTTGTTTTTGTTTTTGGTATTAATCTGCCGTGTTTTGGTCGGGATACACGCCCATTTTTGGATTAGACAAAAATGATTTGTTTTTTTGTAAATAAGAACACAAATCTCCTTTGTCGCAAATGTAAAAACATTTAATCGTCATCACCTATTCAACTGAAGCAGCCATGCCGGTAAACTACATCGCAGTGCTAGTCATTATCAGACGAATCTCCGATAAGCAAAGTTATAATTATCAACAGGAATATTTTTTTTAATGGTTTGTAGCAGAGTGTAAATATGGAGAAGATTTCATGCCAGGTAGATAAATAACGGTATATGTGCCACACTGAAAAGCAAAACCTTCACTTTTGTCATGTTTCTGACAATTGAAATGTTTAAGGTTTCAGCGAAGAAACAATGAGCTTATACAAGGAAGACACCTCCAGGAAAATTGTGCTTTCACTTATACCCCTCTCTTTTTCCTCGATTACAACCGCTATTCTGTTTGGTACAGAATCTTCTCCAAATGCAGGTCAGTTTTCCAGACATGGATTAAACCTAATGCTAAAACTATGCGCTAAAAGATCTCGAATCCAGAATTTCACCTGGTCACTGTGATCTAGAGCCTGGCTCCATTTGTGATCAAGCGTAATCTTACTTTTCATTTTCCAAACAGTTCATTTGTAAGATTAATACTATTGAAGTCAGGAGCAGTTACTGAGCATTGGAGATTATTGTAAATGCGGTGCGATCAGACATGTTTTTGGAGCTTTTAGAAAGATGGTGATAGAAGCAAAGCTACAGAGGTGTCTCACATGATGTGGTCAGTAGTTATCAGTAAGAGCGCACTTAGCGAAACTGTGAGCATAGACCAAGCTTTGTTTTCTGGGCTTGCATTCCTGCCAAACTTCTGATTGGTTCTCCTGACACTCCTAGTGCGAAGAGTGGTTGTCCTGCGTGTGCTTGAAGTGGAGACGCCACCGGTAGTGAGGAGATCTGTGACCGGCATATCTGTCGGGATAGGCAGGCTTGTAGCAGAAAGGCTTTCTGAAGTGGAGGGCAAAAGGAAACCGTGCCCAAAAGATTCCTCGTTGTCTTCTGGATGACTGGAGAGTTTTGGAGCCTTCCTGGTGTACTGAGTGCCCGTGAGAACTTCTTCAGACCTGTAGTGGGTGGTCACACCATACTGGAGACGATTGAACTCCCATCCCAGTCTACCACGTGGAGCAAACGTGTAGGAGGCAAAGTACCACCCTGATGTCACCCTTGCAAGCTGAGCATCTCCACAGATTGACCACGTGGGGCATGGACAACCAAGCACATGGGCTGAAGTGTGCTTGGTCCAGTCTAGCAGATACTCAATGTTTGAGTGGTCATCACAGGCCCAAGGGTTGTCTCCTAGCGTGATGAGTCTTAATCCATAAAGTTGCTCAAACGCACCTTCACACACTGTGGAAAAGCGATTGGCATGTAGGTAGAAGCGTGATAGTCTGGGTAAGCGGTCGAGCGACCCAGGCAGTATCTGTACCAGCGTGTTGTGCGACAGATCCACCATCTCCAAGTTACGGGGCATGTTAGTAGGCACAGTCCAGAACTTGTTGCAGCTAAGGTTGAGACCCTGCAGGCTGGGCAGCGTATTGTTTATGAACACAACACGCTCCAGCCTGTTTGCAGACAAATCCAGTAGACGCAGGTTCCAGTGGTAAGCTGTGTCGTTCTTTTCCAGAACGCGAATGCGGTTGCCTGAGGCATAAATCTCCCACAGCGACCGGGGCAATAAGGCAGGCATGCGGGAAAGTCGGTTGTGAGAGACGTCCAAGGTGCGGAGGTGGGTGTAGGGGGCCAGGACATGGTCCAGGTCAGCCACACGGTTGTGGGACAGATTGAGAGAGTGGATGTTGAGTTGGAAGCCACTGGGAAGGGTTCGCAGTCCTCTCCAGGAGCAATCTACCTCTCTGTCGCTTTCGCTACAGGAACATACAGAAGGACATGCTGCATCGATGCACCTGACCAGAAGCAGCAGCAGCAGCAGCGTACAGGACAGTGGAGTGGCTTCACGCATCTTCAGTGCACACCTGTAGGAAACAGTGAATTGACCCATTGTTGGTATATCATTTGTAGATCGCATACCTTCTGCACAATTTCACAAAACCAAACCTGTGAATTTATGTATCAAGGTCTTGTGAGACAGTACAAACCAAAAGGTTGAGACCGTGGTCTTTTTGGTTTTTATTGTTTGGTGCACATCTGGGGCAATAATTAGCTTTTTTTTTTTTTTTTTTTCTCAGCTTGCTTGTTAGCAATGCCGCCACCTCGGATCCTTCCGAAAATCCAGCAGTGTTGTAGTTCTTGACAAAAATCTGGACCCCATTCAAAGGCATTCTTACGTTTTTCTTTTAGAGAGATTTTATTCCGTAATTAAATCCGCTACTCTGTGACCGCTCACTTGTTCATCAGTGGAGAAACAGAACGCACTAGTGTTTGCACTAGATGCATTTTTGGACATGATCTAGTGCGTACAGGGGTGAACGAGTTGCAGTAAACTGGGGGACTTCTAACTACACAAAGACAAATGGAGCGAATAATACTCGATGCTCATGCTGGATGGTGTGGGTTGTACTGCAGCATCACTTATGCTCTTAGTACTGCATTTGACTAACGTTTCTGATCCACGCTGTAGTAAGCGGTCTAAAAAGAATGATTCGGGGGAAACAACACAAAGATGCTGATAATTTTGGCTTTGCATGTTTGATGACGGACTGACAAAGTTATCGATGATGCATTGCTCTTCTGTGCCTCATCTGGGATACACACTACTGCATTGTGAATCACTCACCTTCTCTTCATCTCTTGTCTGTCATTTCTTTGCCCCCTCCGCTTGCTTTCCCTCCCACTTTTGTCCTCCTTTTACACGCCTATAAACTGCAGCTGGTATTTTGTTCCTGTCTTGTCTTATAAAAGATTATTCCAGTTCTCGGGCACAGTGGTGCAGTGAGAGGATGCACAAGCACCTGCGCTGATCCAATGCAGCAACAACAGAGTCCGAACTCGTGCGGTCGGTGGAGCGGAAAGAAAGATATGTGTGTTTGTGTGTGTGTTTTGTAAGAGTGGTAGAGGAGTGTGAGGGGTGGGCGTTGCAGAAAGAGAGAGAAGTGCGGAGTCGTCCCTGCTCGCATGCTGGTAGAGAAGCAGAGGAATTGCTGACTTCACTGTTTCTACTTTAAGATCCTCCCACATCACATTTCCCCAAAGGTACCGCTATTTCTTTAACGGGATTGAGGTTTATTCTTCGCCATGCATGCAGGACAGCTCTAGGAATTTCGTTATACCTAACCTTTGACATTAAAATCTTCAGACACTCCGAGTTAACGTGTAGTTTTTATCTGTTTACAATTACATCCACAAAACAAGGTAGTTATAAAGCTATAAACCAGTAGCTGAACTGACACTGGGGACTCCTTCCATCGAGTACGAAAACGTTTAACATTCAAGTCAAGTCCTATATCTACATGATAACGCATTAGAATGAGGACACTGTTATTTGCCTTGCAGCCGGACTTAGTCTTCGAGGCGCTGCTATTGAAAATTAATCAACACCTTCTGACCAATAAGAATCAAGATTTCACCAGAGTCTCCATTCGGTCACCATCACCTCCCAACTTTTATCAAGCACCCTGTTTTGAATCGCTATAGCTGCATCGGATATATTAGGACCAGTTCACCGATTTGAATTGGAACGGGCATTGTGTAGTATTTTGTAGTTTCCTTTATGGGCATTCGGTAACCTCGCGTTTGTTTAAATGGAACAGAACAAACGTGATTTCCTACGCACAGTTCTAGCTTACTCTTTACTCTCCTCACATTCTTAATGCTGGCAGGCAGGTAAACGTATGAAAGGCAATGTGCGTTCATGTGTGTGTGTGTGTGTGTGTGTGTGTAGTACGGAAAGGAACATCCCGGGACGGAAGTTTTGAAAGAGCTTTTATCGGTGCTTTGTCTGCTGACGGCTGTTCTTTTAGAAAAGCAGAATTCTTTAAGAGCTCTTTCATGAAGCCCAGCAGTACCACATCCTCTGCCTACTAATGCAGTCCTTTCTCCGTTTGTATGGGGTGAGTGTGTAGTGTGTAGGGACCAAACGTCCTCATACTAATACACTTTTTTTTTTTTATTATTATTGTTACAGTACAAGAGGCAAATTATTACATGTTTAGTGTAGAGTAAAAGTTGAGATTAGTGACGCACTGTAATGCAGATGAATAGAAAAACCCGACAAATACAAGTGCATTTTATTTCTGTTTTCAGGGCCACAGCGATCTCCTCGCACACCAAATTTGCAGGAATGAGATGCGTTCCTCGAAGTCAGGGATGGGCAGTTTTATCCGGACAGGGCCGGTGTGCGGGCAGGTTTTCATTCCATCCAAACAGGAGCCACACCTGATTCCACCTGTTTAATCAGTTGATCTTGGCTTTCAGTAGATTCAGGTGTGGCTTCTGCTTGGTTGGAATGAAAACCCGCACCCACACCGGCCCTTTCCGGATAAGATTGCTCACCCCTGCTCTACGTGTATGCAGGTTACCCAGGTCATGTTCCAAGGTTTTTCAGAAAGTGTTTGGATTTCCTGTTGTCAAAGTTCAAGACTCAAGACCATGATGTTCTTTTAATTTTATTAGCATTGCTAATGCACATCACATCGAAAAGGTTGACTCATTGCAGTACAGTCAGAGCCCTTGAAAAGCAGCAAGAAAACTGAATAGGACTGGACATGGAGGAGTGCGTACTCCTGACACTGACTCCCGACACTGTATCTTGAAGAATCTAGCCACCTGTAATCCAGTGACATTGTGCTAATTGGGCTAATTAACGTCTCTGCGTTAGAGCCTGTTAATGCAAGTTGCTTCATGATACAGTATAAAACATATGTTTTTAATATATATATATATATATACATAATGTATGTGTGTGTGTGTATGTATATATGTATATCTATATCATGTTTAGCCAGGTTACAGAATCAGATTAAAAAGAGATTAGACAACTAAGCAATTTATGGAGGGGAAAAAATAATGACATTGTTGTGTAAATATACATTTCCAGTGAGCTTGCCACAGGTCAAAGATTCAACTCTATTTATTGACCCTATACATTACACCTCACAGTAGAACTTGGAATTTTCAACAGTGATTTTGGTTTTCGCACCATTGATCTCTTTAATATAAGCAGTGCATTATTTTTAACATGTCACCTTTAAGTTCAGCACAAAGTTCTGATAAATTGGTTGCCGAGAAACAAAAGCGAAACTACACGCATACACAGAATTTGGCTTGAAATTGGATCCCACCGGCAGTCAGAGCTGCGTGTGTCGTTTTGGTGATACCGGCATGATTTCTATTCTGAATTTGCCAAATCTTCCGTCTTCGGATCTATTTCGATGGATTGATCGACTTCTTGGGCGGGTGCGGTCTCACTGGTGTCATTGGCTGGATTTTTGTTCTCTTCAGTGGGGTCCTGGTTTCCGACTTTGGCAGATGCTTCTTTTGGCTCCTCTGGCTCGTCTGGAGTTGTCTCAATCTCCAATTTCACCGAGCTGCAGTCCTTCAACAGTATATCAGTTTCAGAAGGCCCACCGTTTGCACTGTTTCTCCTGATGGTTGCGGACGATGTCGTCACGACCATCTCGTTGTTCCTTACGCGTCGGCAACATTTGCAGGTCAGGCACATAATGATCACCAGCAAGAAAAAGCAGATTAGTAGGAGCAATAGAATCATCAACCATAGTTTCTTTTCCTTCTTGTCCCTGAGATTGAATAGGCAGTCTGCGTCGTCACTGGTCGTAGACTGAACTGTCGTTTGTTTGCTCCTACTGGTGGGACTGGCCGACATTGTATTTGTTGGTGTGATCATATTTGTTGTTGGGGCTGATGATGATGTTGACTGCGTTGTGAGCTCCGTTGATTTCTGTACATTATCAGCTGTAGTTGTCATGCTGGTATTTCCGTCAGCTTTTAGTCCTTCCAGACTCACAAGCAGAATGAAGCACACAAAAAGGTACATTTTGGAATCTGTAAAAGAATAAAGAAAAACAGATGAGTGGCACCCTGTGAAAAACCCTTCATACAGTGGAGTTTTGAATTATTTTCCTATTCACAACATGCAGGATTTCTTGAACTAAGATATGTTTCTCTTTTGCAGGCCTCAAAATCACAAGAAAAGTTATGAGACACTCGTGTTTAACATTCGTTTTCCGGCTCCAATAAGACGCACCAACTTTATTTATTTAGCATTTAAGACGTAGTAAAGGAAAAATAAAAATGGAAATAATACATTTGACCATGACAATAACTATGACATAGATATCGTCATGGTCAAAATCAAGTGTTTCATATCAGTGTTTCCTATGCAACAGCCATTATTTCAGACCTTTTGATCCACAGGCTCCTTATATATCTACGTATATTATATAATTACTATATAACTTTATAAAAAACCTACAGTGCCTTGTGAAAGTATTCGGCCCCCTTGAACTGTTCGACCTTTTGCCACGTTTCAGGCCTCAAACATAAAGATATAAAACTGTCATTTTTTGTGAAGAATCAACAACAGGTGGGACACAATCATGAAGTGGAACCAAATTTATTGGATATTTCAAACTTTTTCAACAAATAAAAAACTGAAAAATTGGGCGAGCAAAATTATTCAGCCCCCTTAAGTTAATACTTTGTAGCGCCACCTTTTGCTGCGATTACAGC
>JAFFST010053359.1:288361-311690 GCA_022414735.1 Noturus placidus
CGTCATTTTTTCGGAGCTCAAAATGTTTTGTTGCATGCAGAAGTGTAATTTTGTTTTCTCTGCAGTCGTTCATTGATTTCATAAATGCAACACATTATAGTTTGTTTATACATAGCATAAAGGCAAAAAAAAAAAAACACGTTATATGCAGTGTTATTTCATTTTAAATGTCAAAAGGGTTTTGCGGCTCCCACTGTTTTCTTTACTGTGGGAAACGGGTCCAAATGGCTCTTTGAGTGGTACAGGTTGCCGACCCCTGGTTTGTGCTCATTTTAACATCGTGCATTATAATGGCATTTGCCATGGTGTACTGATTGGCTGTTCTGCTTGTCCAATCATATCACCGACGACAGAGTCGGCTTATGATGAAACTTTTTAGTCCGTATCATGGAATTTCTTGTAACATGAATGTTGTTGTTCATCAAATAAAGTCCTGAACAGATCGCACGTAATACGTCAGCTTTATACACGTTATGCCGTCAGGCCTGAAAGTATTACAGCCACTGTTTCATATTACTAAGCTAGAACTCCTGTATTATACTCCAGGTTTTAATGTTTTAAAACGCTATCCCTTTGTAATCTGAACTTCTTTGGCCAGGTTATTATCCGCATGTGCAAGATCATCGATAAGACGTGCCTGTCCCCAACGCCGACGCTGGAACAGCACCTGATGTGGGACGACATTGCCATCCTGGCACGCTACATGCTCATGCTGTCCTTCAACAACCTGCTGGACGTCGCGGCTCACCTGCCCTACCTGTTTCACGTGGTGACGCTTCTAGTGGCCACGGGGCCGCTGTCGCTGCGCGCCTCCACCCACGGCCTCGTCATTAACATCATCCACTCACTCTGCACTTGTTCGCAGCTCCACTTTAGCGGTGAGCGCATGTGGACACTGTATCGATCTCTGGCAGTACCTACGGTATAGTTACGCCCCCAGGAGAGCTCATCGTGTTTAATGAAAAGACAAAAAAGTTGTTGCAAGAGCACAACGGCAGAAACGCCACTAATTCGCTAATAATGTAACCCAAGACCTGATAATAACTAAGCAAGGTCCAGACGTGACAGATTTTTCACCTCATTCCAGTCAGATCAGTCTGTTTTGGTTTTTAGCGGGCATTACATTCTGTAATGTACTGCCAGTTGCCATGGTTTCACTTGTAGCAACAGGGTAGTGCAATATAGCCACACAAAAACGAAATGGCTAACCACGAGATGTACCCAAAGCCTCCCTCGTATGTCTTCTTGCTAAAATGAGATGTTAGGTTTAATCATTAGTTTGAATTAATGGCTACTTCCTTTGTCCTAAATCATTCGAATCAGCCTTTAATGGAGCAGGTTAATAACACATGCTGTGGTGGTGGTGGGTTTTTTTTTTGTTCTGTCCTATCATGCAGAAGAGACCAAGCAAGTGTTGAGGCTGAGTTTGACCGAATTCTCACTGCCTAAGTTTTACCTGCTGTTCGGCATCAGTAAAGTCAAGTCTGCGGCCGTCATAGCTTTCCGCTCCAGCTACAGGGATCGCTCCTTCTCGCCGGGATCGTACGAGCGAGAGACCTTTGCTCTCTCCTCACTGGAGACGGTGACCGAGGCTCTGCTGGAGATCATGGAGGTACTTGATCACGATTGGCAGACGATTGATGGTCAGCAGCCATATTACACCCCCCCCTCGCCGCCTTATCGCTTGAGAGCCATCAGACGAGACAGTCAGCCGGAATTTCAATATTTCAGCAGAAGTGTAATAGATAAAAATTTATTTGACATGTTTGGGGTTTTTTTTTTGCCTGCACAGCATATTTACTTTCTTAAAGATCACGTAATGCTGCTTTGGCTTAGGTTTAAATGTCCTGAAAAGTATTTCTGCACTAACCTAGAAAACCACAGTATACTTGAGTACTAGCTGAGACTGGCTTGTGTACCAGTTCCATTTACAAAAACGTGGCCTTCGTATTTTTAGCACGAGTCTTGATCACTTCCTCATACTGCTGCTGCCAGGTTATTTTAACAGCGTTGAAGAACCCACAGGGTTTTTCCACGCACTACATACTCATTGTTGTAGGCGATTGAAATGATTGCAGCGATTTGAATTGGATATTTGAATTATCACACATCAAGGTGCACTTATTGTCTCTTACTGTCATTAATAGCACACCACTGAACAGGGTTAAATAGCGGGGGCGTGTCGGTCATCGGCGTAATGAACAGTGCGAGTCATTTGTGAGTAATCCGGTATCATTTCTTCCTGTCAGGCGTGCATGAGGGACATTCCGGGTTGCAAATGGCTTGATCAGTGGACCGAATTGGCTCAGAAGTAAGTAACCACCCACCCACTCATCCTCTGTTCTCTGTTATCCAAAATGTTCTGATGCAGTATATGATTCATGTAAATGTGTGTCAGGATAATCGGTGAGTCTTGTAATCATTCCACATGTTTTTTTTTTTTGTTTTTTTTGTGCTTCTCGGTCTGCAGGTTCGCTTTCCAGTACAACCCTTCTCTACAGCCCAGGGCTCTGGTGGTGTTCGGCTGCATCAGCAAGCGCGTCACCCACAGTCAGATCAAACAGATCATCCGCATCCTCAGCAAGGTGAGTCACGTGATCATGACTATTTTTGTACAGTGATTACAAGACATCTTTCCATGGCACTAGAAAGCAGCTCCCAGAATTACCCAAAACGCCACCCAGTGCTGATCTGTTATGCCACTTGTATTAATGTTCAACATTAATATATAAAAATCTGTTTATTGCCCGTTTGCTTACGTCGTAGCAGCATTGACTCCTTGGGACTGGTCTCTATATACATACACACACACACACACACATACATATATATAAAACATTGGCTAATATTTATGTTCATGAGTCCACCATCAGGAGAACACAGAACAATGGTTTGCATAGCAGGGTCTCAAGGGGAAAACCGCAGCTCTCCACAAAGGACATTACTGCAGCCCCTCTGTAGTTTTCTTTAAGATCATGACAAACCAGAAGCCTATTGGAAAATTTTTTGTTTAGGGATGAGACCAAAACAAAACATTTTGGTTTAAATGAGAATGGTTATGTTTGGAGTAAGGAAAACACTGCATTCCAGCATTAGAACCATCTCCCATTTGTGAAACATGGTGGTGGTAGTGTCATGGTTTGGGCCTGTTTTGCTACATCTGGGCCAGGACGACTTGCCATCATTGATGGAACAGTGAAGTCTGAATTATAGCTGTCGGGACATCTGTCCGTGATCTGAAGAGAAAGTGGGTCATGCAGCAAGACAACAACTCTAATCACACGAGTCGTTCTACCAAAGAACGGTTAAAGACGAATAAAGAATGGCCAAGTCAAGTCCAAAAGAAATGTTGTGGAAGGACCTGAAGCAAGCAGTTAATGTGAAGAAACCCACCAACATCCCAGAGTTGCAGCTGTTCTGTACCGAGGAACGGGATAAAACTCCTCCAAGCCAAAGTGCAGGACTGACCGACAGTCACCGCAAACGTTTATCTGCAGTTATTGCCGCACAAGGAGGTCATACCAGATACTGCACGCAAACGTTCACATACTTTCGCCACCCGCAGATATACAATATTGGATCATATAACTAAATAATTAATTAAATAAATAAATGCCCTCAATAAATTAATGCCCAAGTATAATATTTTTGGTCTCATTTGTTTAATTGGGTTCCCTGTACCTACTTTTAGGACGTGTGTGAAAGTCTGATGATGTTTTAGGGACATATTTATGCAGAAATATAGACAATTCTAAAGGGTTCACAAACTTTCAAGCACCACTGTATGCAAACTTAAACTAATTTAATACTTCGTTTTGCAAAGATATGAAATTTGAGAATGGAAAAATAAATATTTTAATAAACGCCCCCCTCGTCCCCTTCCCAGCCTCCTTGGACAATAGCTGCGCTATTTGAATTTGATAAAACCACCACAGCTCTGCTTTTAATGAGCGATAGCATCATGCACGTCGGCTTTATATTTCCTGTTTCAGAGGTTATGACCCTTCAGCCAGACTTCCGCTAACGCCAGCTGTGACTTGCAGGATGATAACAGCTGCTAGTTACTGTAGTAATGACTGCAGAGCGTCTGAATTGTGTAATTCTCTGCCTAATGAACCCTTTGTCGTGTGGACAGGGTCTGGAGAGCTGCTTGAAGGGGCCGGACAGTTACAACAGCCAGGTTCTGATCGAGGCCACGGTCATCGCGCTCACCAAGCTGCAGCCCCTGTTGAACAAGGTAGACAGCACCAGATCGGCTCATATAACTGGATATGTAAAAACAACGATGTTGTGTTATACACTATTATACACTAGGGATATATATATATATATATATATATATGTATATTTATATATATTTATTTTTTAAATATACTTTTTCATCCTGTTAATCCTGGATAGGACTCGTCCATGCACAAGGCCCTGTTCTGGGTGGCCGTAGCAGTCCTGCAGCTGGATGAGGTGAACCTGTACTCGGCAGGCACGGCCCTGCTGGAGCAGAACCTACACACACTGGACAGCATGCACATCTTCAACGACAAGGTGCTCCATGCATTTCTATACAATTCCTAAAAGATAAAGTAAAAACACCGATCTTGCAGGTTGATGATAATTTCATTGCAGGCTTTTTAGTTCTGATTAAACCGAGCACTGTGAATTCTGTCAATTCAAATCATGCACTCATTCTAATGTGGTTTTCTTTTTTTTGTTTGTTTCTATAGTAACACCTAATTCAAAAGGAACCCTAAGGTGGACAGTGTACATAATCGTATTAAAAACAAACAAACAAACAAAAATGAGTTGTTTTTTAACAGCGAAAAACGTCTCGTCATTGATATAGTGAAGTTTTCCAATATTTATTTGACTTGAAAGATAGAAGTGCTGTAACGTAAGCGATCAACGTAAGCGTAAGGGTGGCTGTGGCTCAGTCGGTAGAGCGGGTTGTCCACTAATCCGCTAATCGTGGGGTTGGTGGTTCGAATCTCGGCCCGGGTGACCCCATGCCGAAGTGTCCTTGGGCAAGACACTGAACCCTAAGTTGCCCCCGATGGCAAGCTAGCACCTTGCATGCAGCTCTGCTACCATTGGTGTATGAGTGTGCACTTGTAAGTCGCTTTGGATAAAAGCGTCTGCTAAATGAATAAATGTAAATGTAAGCGTAACTAACTCGTTTTACAGCGTTAAACGTAACTATAATCGGATAAAACGTACGACGTGTTGTTGTAAGCGGTTGGAAAATTGCTGTGGTACAAGAATATAACACTTCGGTTTGTTCTGTCATAATAATAGAATTTATTTCGAGGCGTTAACAATAACTCTGTTTCCTGTCAGGTCGTATCACGCCATGTGCGGTTGATCACAGCACTCCTCGAAGTGTTTTCTACTGTACTGATCATGTTTCAATATGCAAATGCTGCTCACCTTGTGGAAGGAGCAGGGCATTTAGGTGGGGTCTGGGGTCAATTTGCCTAACTATAGAATGTAGGCAAAGGTAAAAGTGCACTGTAGCTGGTTTCGATTGAGTTTGTGTGCTCTGGCATTTTATTATTAGTAGTAGTAGTAGTAATAGTATTAATCCTGACACGGCGTCCATGTTTGTTTTCTTGCTGCAGAGTCCTGAGGAGGTGTTTATGGAGATCCGTAAGCCTCTGGAGTGGCAGTGCAAGCAGATGGATCACTTCGTCGGCCTCAACTTCAACTCCAATTTCAACTTTGCGCTTGTGGGTCATCTGCTCAAAGGTGAGATGTTATGAAACATCCGCTGGTGTATAAAACTCATCTCTGAGTCATGCGAGAGAAAGGAAACGTGTCTGAAATAAACTGGTGCTTTCACATCTACACTTACTCAGGCTACAGGCACCCTTCCCCTACCACTGTCGCACGGACAGTGCGCATCCTGCACATGCTCCTCAGCCTGGTGGGAAAACACCTCAACTGTGACAAGTTTGAGGTCAACACGCAGAGCGTTGCATACTTGGCGGGTGAGCGGCTGATCGCTGCGCTAATTTCATCACTGATGCGCTGCGTGTTCTTTCTTCCTGACCCCTCTAGTCTTGTCTTTTATTTTTGTTCACCGCACATCGAAGCAGCTCTGCTCACCGTGTCAGAGGAAGTGCGTAGCCGGTGCAGTCTGAAACACAGGAAGTCTCTGCTCCTCTCCGACGTTGCCATGGAGAACGTTCCTATGGTGACGTACTCGGTGCATAATAGCAACCCTGGCTGCAGGTACGAGCCACAAGATTTAACATCCCTGACCTGTTAAAAAAAACAAACTACATTGAATATGACGCGAACGTGATGTTTTTTAATTACAGGACGTTGAGAGAGAACCATCCCTGGGCGTCTCCTAAAGTTTCCGAGCGGTACTTGGTCGCACACTACCCCATCGTGGGGCAAATCAGCCCTCGGACACGGAAATCCATGAGCTTGGACATGGGACAACCATCTCAGGCCAACACCAAAAAGCTTTTGGGTAAGACTGACACTGCACACACATGGACTCATGACTGACCAGTGTGTTAAAAGTAGTACTAATGAAGTCTAAATAAAGCCTACGACAACTTCTTGTTCCGGTGTGCATGCGTGTGTGTGTGTGTGGCAGGAACGAGAAAAAGCTTCGACCACTTGATATCAGACACTAAAGCACCCAAGAGGCCAGAGATGGAGTCTGGCATCACCACGCCTCCCAAGATGAGGAGAGTAGCCGAGAACGACTACGAAATAGGTGTGAATATTGTGCGTGCACGTGTGATCCACTAATGAAGAAAAGATGGTGATGACAGCTATATGCGTGTCGTCATTGAAAAGAACCGTGGTTTCACATCTGAATCAGACACTGTTGTCCAGGCGATGAACAAATATACTTAATTACTGGCCCAGTTAAGACTGCGCATAGTTTTGATACATTTCAGATATTTACTATGCATATTTTGCCGCCTGAAAACACCACGAAGGTAAATCTGATCGTCCGATCACACGAGAGACGTCTCGCATGCCTTATTGCGGTCAGAAGTGGGCAAAAAGTCGAACCAAATATGAAAGCGATATCTCGTATCTACATCTTATCTATAGAGAAGAACAAAACATCGCCGTGTAGTCGAACACCGTAACGCTGTGGTTGGCCCCGCCCTTAAAGATAAAAGGTGGAATTACATCAGAAATCTGGTGGTGATGCAGAAGAAGATGATTATCATTTTGCTGTAAACTTAAATGTCTAGATACAGACTACACCTGCTGTTTTATAAGATTGTTTACTAAAAAACAGATTAGATAGTTTTACAGCAAGTGTATGATGAAGTGAAAAATTTGGGTTTTGGCAAAAAAAAAAATTGTGTGTGTATATATATATATATATATATATATATATATATATATATATATATATATATTTTTTTTTCTCTGCTTATAACGTATCAAGTTTAAGGAGATTCCTGCGAAGATACTGTTTGATGAGGAGCTAGTTTAACAAACAGTCTGCATGTCTAAATATATCTAAAACCTCATTAGCCAAGTGTGATGTCCGTAAAAGGCTCTCTGTTTGGACAGACACGAACGTAGTGTAATTCAGTTTGTTATCAGATACCGGTTGTGAAAATGTCCGCCATGCTCCTGAGCGGCAGTCGGAATGAAATCCGCCTTTAAAGACACATTTTTGTCTCTTTAGACCTTTGGAGGTCATGGGATTTTTAAAAATACTGGAACTTGTGGTCGTAATAGAGAAACATATTTCAGTTCAGGAAAGCCTGTAGTTCTGCGCCGCTATAAATAGTAGGAAATCAAAATAAAAATCTCTCCATGCGAAGGGTTTTCCCAGGCCATCACAGAAATGCGCAAAATATTTGCATATTTCAGCTGGCGTAGACCTTAGTTTTAATCCTAGAGCAAAGTAAAGAAGCAAACTTTAAACACCAATCATATCATCAGAGTGATTTTATTTATTTATTTAGCTGAAATGGTCATTGATCTTCTTTTTTTTTTTTTTTTTTTTTTTTAAATTATTATTATTTTATTATTATACAGAAACCCAACGAATCTCTCAGCAGCACCACCACCTGAGGAAGGTCTCCGTGTCCGAGTCGAACGTCCTCCTGGACGAGGAGGTCCTCACTGACCCGAAGATCCAGGCGCTCCTCCTCACCGTGCTGGTGCGAGCTCATCTCTCTCGCACGCTCTCTCACACTTCGCCGTTCGTCTCGGTTCCTTTTTCAGCGCTCTTTGGCGTGTTTGTTTGTGTAACCTATTTGTTTCCTGTCGTCTTTTCTGCCTCTCTATCTGCGTCTCTGTTCCTCTTCAGGAGTTCACTTTTAATACTTCAACGTGGTTTCATAAGCTGTCGACTTCTCCATTTAAAAGGATATTGCAAATTTCCTTTTTTTTTTTTTTTTTTAAATTCACGAAGATATTTAAAGTCAACTGTAAATATATAAAGAAGTGTATGTTTCTGTTGCAGGCCACTCAGGTCAAAAACACGACGGACGAATTCGACCAGAGAATTCTCTACGAGTTTTTAGCCGAGGCCTGCGTCGTCTTTCCGAAAGTCTTTCCTGTCGTGTAAGTCAAAGAATCGATTTATAATAAATAATGAGAGGCTTTAAGCAGCATTTCAACTTGAAAATATCATTAAACATTGGAATAATTCTAATATGAATATACGCATTGAAAATTATGTCAATCCTGCAAGCCCCGCCCCTTCCCCACTGTACACCGGTGCTGCATAGCCAATATTTGCATACAGGAACGTGACTGGCTTATAATTTATGATGCAATAACCCCAACTGTATATGTAATAGTCATTATTCCAGCTCTTAAATGAATTCCTCCGAAATAAATTAAGTATAAAAACACATTTATTTATAACGCTGAAAGTAACTCACCAGCAAGACACTGACCTACAGTTTATCGTTAAGATCTCTCGGATTTCTTTATTTATAATGATCTTTATTTGACACTTTTGCAGTCACAACCTCTTGGACTCGAAGATCAACACGCTGCTGTCCATGTGCCAGGACCCGAACCTGCTGAACCCGGTGCATGGCATTGTACAGAGTGTGGTGTACCACGAGGAGTCACCACCGCAGTACCAGCCTTCATATCTTCAGAGTAAACACACACACACACAGCCCGCATTTGCCACGCCCACCCAGATCTTCCAGCATGACTTTTTATGAGTTAAACTGGGTTTACACTGCACGATTTAGACGTTTTTTACACGTGAATCGCACAGTGTGAGAGGGTTAATGTTGACTAGCTAGTAAACAAACTACAAGTTTATTTATATATATTCATGTGATAATTATGATCAAGCCACTGCAAAGAAAAATTATTGCCTATGAATTAAACCATAAGTTATATCAACGATAAATTCCTGTGTGAATGTAATATTGTGTAACAGGGCCTTATTTATCGGAGAGTATGGTTTTTCAGTAAGAGAGGATGATCACTGATGTAAGGCACATGGACATTACATTACCCCTCTTCCCCACTTTCTCTCTCAACCACAGGTTTCGGGTTTAATGGACTCTGGAGATTTGCTGGGCCTTTTTCAAAGGTATCAAGCCTTAATTTCTCCACTTTACTGAGAAACAGGAAGTGGCTGAGAAAACTCCTGTTTCAGTAAACTCCCAATTCTGCGTTAAAAAAACATTACAGGTATCGAAGTGGAACGACACCCGTCCTCTGAGATTCTTGTAGTCGGACTCAAAGATGGAAAATGACGTGTTTATTAGCAATCTTTTTTTAAAAAATGAAGAACTTGTGAAAAAAATCTGTCTGCCACTCTTTAGTTTAAAGAATCTGCCACTGTTTAATTTTGGTTTATTTTACACTTTTTTTTAATTTTCTTTTCTTAGCTTTTAATTAATTTTTTTTTTAGCTTTTAATTGAGAATTTTTGGCGTTTACTTGATTTTTTTTTTCTTTTCTTTTTTTAATCTTTTAATAATTTTTTTTCTTTTCTTTTTTTCTTTTAATAATTTTTTTTCTTTTCTTTTTTTAGCTTTTAATTATTTTTTTTCTTTTATTTTTTTAGCTTTTAATTATTTTTTTCTTTTCTTTTTTAGCTTTTAATTGAATTTGTTTTGCTTTTAATTAAAAAAAATTATTTTCTTTTTTGCTTTTAATTTAAAATTTTTCTTATTTTTTTAGCTTTTAATTGAATTTGTTTTGCTTTTAATTTAAAATTTTTCTTATTTTTTAGCTTTTAATTGAATTTGTTTTGTGTTTAATTAAAAAAATCTTTTCTTTTTTAGCTTTTAAGTGAATTTTTTTAGCTCTTAATTGAATATTTTTTTAGCTTTTGATTGAATTATTATTATTTTTAAATTATCTAGCTTTTAATTGAATTCACATTAATATATAGAAGTAAAATGCATACTGATGGTAGCTTTTATTTCTTTAACCCCACACACCCTCCTTCTGCCCACAGCAAAACCAGATCCCAGACTATGCAGAGCTGATCGTTAAGTTTCTGGACGCTCTGATCGACAGCTATCTGCCCGGGATCGATGAGGAAGGCAGCGAGGAGGCGCTGAGGACACCCACGTCTCCGTATCCGCCTCCTGTCCAGAGCCAACTCAGCATCGCTGCCAACCTCAACCTCTCCAACTCCATGACCTCTCTGGCAACCTCGCAGCACTCGGCAGGTCAGTCCACACACACTCACTCCAATATAGATCCAATACAACACACATTAAACTATATATTATAATTTGCCTAGAATTGTTTACATCATCTTAAATTTTATGCTACAAACATTCCCAGATGAATGCTCA
The DNA here is from genome assembly GCA_022414735.1 of Noturus placidus. NCBI lineage: Eukaryota > Metazoa > Chordata > Actinopteri > Siluriformes > Ictaluridae > Noturus > Noturus placidus. The sequence continues at coordinate 299,130 of JAFFST010053359.1, forward strand.
AGCGGTCGTGGACGTAGACAACACACTCGACAGGCTTTATAGGTTTATAACTTAACCCACGCCATCACAGTGGCACCGTTTCGAATATGTTCCTGGTTGATTCATGCAGCCTGTTGAGTTGCGGTAGTACAGCACAAAATCGAGAAAATAAGAGATCAAAGAGAATTTGCATCAGCTGTCCTCGTCTCTGCACTTGCTGTCAGCACACATCGTACCAGCCGTACAGATTTAAAGGCTTGCCGGTGAGGAATATTTTAAAGAAAGCCCTTAAATTCAAATGGCTTTGAGAAAAGGTATTCTATTTAACACTGAGCCCGAGGACGCCCTGTTACGCAGCGAGGTCATATCCTTTTTTGCATTAAGCAAATTCGAATATGTTTAGTGGGAGTTGTGTTCCAGCAGCTATGAAAATGTTCACTACCATTAACTCGATGCTAATGTAACCTTGGAACGTACATTCAAAAGCTGCTTATAAAGTAAACCGCAAGGTTTCCACCACAAACTTGTACAGTAATTAATATAGATTATACAATCAAATATAATCAGAATACAATGCTTAATATGCCTTAAAATATAATGACTTCTTGGCCAAGTTGAACTTCCCGCATTTACGGAGAGATTGTACTGTACAGAAGAAATCAGGATGTAACACAAGATATTTTATCATACTCTTTTTTTTTTTTTTTTTTTTTTTCACAATCACATTGTTGCATTTCTGTTTGTTTTTATTTTATAATTGCACCCACAGCAACGACCCCCCCAAAACAAACCCCTACTTTTGTTTCATTAATGCCATTTTTAACTTCATACTTAATTTTCCAATTTTTTAAAATTCATCCTGCTGTAATGTGTCAGTCAGCACCATTGGGGCGGAGTCAGAGGAGATGATTGGTTGCTCACACATTCAGGTGTGACTAAAATTTGAGTTATTTTGAATAATATGGCATCGTTTGGCAAACTAAGTACAGCCGAAATCTTTCCAGCTCCGGGTCTTCTTGGAGAATCTCTCTTTTTCCGACACATGCCGGTCTCTGTCTCTTAGCAGCTCTCTGCGTGTGCTGTCTCACTGCAGGTGTCGATAAGGAGAACGTGGAGCTGTCTCCGAGCACGCCGGTTCCCACCAGTGGACGTGCACGACACGGCTCAGCCAGCCACGTCCAGAAGCAGCGCAGTGCCGGCAGCTTCAAGAGGCCATGCATCAAGAAGATCGTATGAGAATGCCGCCCCCTGCTGGGCCACACACTCCATGCTGCATTTCTACTCACACACACCTTCCTTCTGCTCCCCTTAGTTTTTTTATTTTCCTCCTTCCTTACCTCGGTTTTCAGCCTGACGATCAATAAAAACCACAGGACTAATGGGAAAGAAGTTCTCAAATGTTTGGGAACCAGTCAGTGTTTGAGGAGCAATTTTTTTTTCGTGTTTATAATGAACCTTAACAGCTCTTTATTTTTAATCCAAGCCAGGTACCTAAAGGAAAAGCACTGATCTTTACAATTCCAGACTGCATTGAGTGTTTTGCAAGCTCTTTTTTTTTTTTTTTTTGTATTCGTCTTAATGGAAAGTATTAACCAGGTCGCTCTTTCCACTCTGTTCAGTCTTGTAACATTTATTGTTTTTTTTTCCCCCCTTTCTTTTCTCTCCATAGGGTTTATTTCTGCGTACATTCTGCTCTTCGTAAAGCGAAAGGCTTTCTTTTTTTTTCACAGGCCAAAACGTCTTTGGGATCAAATCTCTGGGTTTTCGCACACACACAGCACATGTTACTGTATATTCACAGTTTAATTTTGCACCTGAATTACAGTGAGTATGTTTCCAGTCTTGCTTGGGTCTGGAGGTGCACGACACCTTTCCTGGTTCTGGACATTTGAGGGCTAATGACATTTGTAATAAATAGATAGATAGATCGATAGATAGATGGGCTTTGACCGTCATATGCTTGTTGGTGCCAGATGGGCTGGTATGAGCATTTAAGAAACACACCATTTGCACAGAATGGTGTGGGAGGAATCAAAAACATCCGGTGAGTAGCAGTTCTGTAGGTGGAAACACCTCAGAGGAGAATGTCCAGATTGGTTGGAGCTGACAGGACTCCAGTAACTCAACCAATCTTGTACAGCCGTGGTGAGCTGAAAAGCATCTCAGAATGCAAGAATCTGAGACTACAGTGGACACAGGATCACCCCAAAACCGGATAGTTTAAAGAAAGTAGTCTCATATTCCTGTTTTGTGGTGACACCTGATGTGTTCTTTTACTGTTGCAGCTCATCCACTACAAGGTTTATTGTGTTGTGCATTCGGAGATGCTTCTCTGCTCACCACGGTTGTAAGGAGTGTTTATTTGACTTAGTTTAGCCTTCCTGTCAAATCAAACCAATTCTAGATCTAATTTCCTTTTCAGAAAGTTTTGACCGGCAGTGTCGGCTTTTTCCCTCAAAACTGTTTAAACTGCATTTTATTGTAATATATCTTTCTCCCTGATGATGATGATATTGCTCACTGCACTATACGATGCCCCAATCTGATTCTGATGCTCAACGTCAGACTGAAATACTGAAACGGCACTTGATCAGAATCGAACCCTGTCCATTTTTATCCACCGTCATCCTTTTTATACATGAAATGACGGCACGCGATGTGGACTAAAGATTATCTTCTTTTTTTTACACCGCAAAGCCAAGTCGCTCAATCAGGAGCGGTATTTCCATTCAACACACAACGTTAGCTGGAACGTAACAAAAACACCAACACAGCGGCACATTTTACAGCATTCGATCGGTATCAGGGCTTGGCTAATACTCTGATGTTGCGCTTGTCAAATCAATCAACTGTGATGTGTCGTATTAGAAAGGGGATCGTTAACAGTATTTGGTGTGGTCGCAGCAAATCAAAATGATACCCGGTTGAGTGTTTACAGTGATTCTATACTTGAATTAGCAAGAAAACGTGTTCCTTGGAGAACGTGAAGGGATGTGATTCTCACAGTCGCAGGGAGAAATGTTTAGAAAACCAAAGTGTAGGATATTGGTGCAATATTATCCAAAATCGTTCGGCAACACTGCAAGTTTATGGAGCCTCACCTTTCTGCAGTCGATATTTTGTTTGTTTGTTTGTTTGTTTGTTTTTAAAAGTCCGTGAACATCAGGTGTGCGTTTGAGCTGGGAGTCGAGCGCTCGAATGGTGGGAACAAATCTTCATTTGCATCAAATATCGAAATCGAACGAGGGCACTAGCATTTAAAGGTGCAGTTTGCGATGCTTAATAAACACGTGAGATCTGTGATGGTTATTAAAAGGTACAAACTTAAAACTGATTTAAAACAGCTAGGTTTACATGTTTATCCACGCTTTTATCCGAAGTGTCCTTCAGAATCCAGAGTAAAGTCAGAACAGTTGCAAGCTCTTGTTTAAACTCCAGATGTGCTCCTCTGACAGATGTTGAACTAATCAATCTGCGCTTCTCCGACTCCCCTTGCACGCATACATGTGATGTCATCGACTGCCCACTTCCACTATGCCATGTCAAAAGATTTTTTAAATGACTTTTTATTGATATGAATGAACTTTGGCGAAGAACACACGGTAAGATGGCACTGCGCGGGATTTAATGTTAGAGATTTATTACGCATTTGTTCTTTTATGCATTTCGATTATTATTTTTATTATAATTTTTTTTTTTTTTTTACTAAAATGTAATAAGTTAAATGTCTTTGCTTGACCTTGTAATGTTTGTTAATTTTCTTTATTCACATCAGGGCCGATTATATTAATGAAGCTTTAAGGACAGTTTTGGATCAAAAAGGAAAAATCGATGGAGGGTAGAAATACTGTTATTAATCAGATAACCCTCAATGTATGCAGGTAACGTGGCTTTGCCCTCATCATGGGGTGTGTGTGCGAGTGTGTACACATGTTTAGCCATAGACTTTCACAACACCTTAACTAGTTAAAAGTGTAATTCGCTGACGTCATGCAAAACAGAACTTTTTTTTTTTTTCCCATCTATTTCTGGTTTTTTATGCTTCACGACTGTAAATAATTTTGTGTAAAAAACAAAAAACAAAAGAAAGGTCTATTTACTACAATGTAAATACATGTGACAATATATTGTATTATTTTGCTTTTTGTAAAAGAGTTCATTGCTGTACATGTACAACAGAATATGACTGCTCGTCGTGTCGGTAACGGCGACGTCCATCATGTTCACAGCGCCATGTCGTAAAACCTCTGAGGACAAACAGATGGTTACAAACCGAAGATCTAGACATTTGTATAGAAACATGTTGTATAATAAATTCCAGTTACCATCTGATTTCATATTTACACTCCTTACACTAATAAAGTCAATTCTGTCCAGAATATTGTACGTAATTGGCCTGCACTTGGTGCTGATTATTTGACTAACTTTATTTTACAGAAAAGGCCCTACTTGCTGGTTGGTTCCTATGATAGGTTTGGTACAAATGCCCAAATTGTATTATATCATGTACAATACATCAGGTAATGTGTTTTTGGTTTGATGTAGATGCCTAAAATGTCATCAATGCCAATAATCTAACAAGGATTAGATTTAATTTCATTGGTCTCGACAAAGATGCACACAAATAAAGATGACTTTATTGTTAATAACTAACTACTGTGAGAAACCAGAACCATGAAAAAAAGAAAAAGAGCTGCATTTTGGGTCTTTTAGATGAAGCCTGGTATGTCATTTATGTATGTAACCTACCCATAATCTAAGAAATTAATGTCGGTATAATTCTATTTTTGTCGACGACGCCGATTTGACACATTTAATCGCACACCTTCAGATCGGAAAGGTTTTTAAGATTATGAGGAACATTTCAGTCGAGTGTTGACAAACGTTTAATCGTTAGTGTGTGTATTTTTCATCGGTGTGTGTACATTTTTTTGGATTTCTTTTAGAAAAGAGCAGTTTGGTTAACAGGATCCCGTGTGAAGTGGCTTAAAACTTCAAATTAAACTCGCACAGATCTTACGCTTGTGTGAAAAATCTTCCACCAGCATGTGAACAGTTTAGTGAAACACTCAGATAGTCAGGGGGCGCACGGTGGCTTAGTGGTTAGCACGTTCGCCTCACACCTCCAGGGTCCGGGGTTCGAGTCCCGCCAGGGCCGTGTGTGTGTGTGGAGTTTGCATGTTCTCCCCGTGTGTCGGGGGTTTCCTCCGGGTACTCCGGTTTCCTCCCCAATCCAAAGACATGCATATTAGGCTGATTGGCGTGTCTAAAGTGTGTGAATGTGTATGTGATTGTGCCCTGTGATGGACTGGCACCCTGTCCAGGGTGTACCCCGCCTTGTGCCCGATGTTCCCTGGGATAGGCTCCAGGTTCCCCCGTGACCCTGAAAAGGAGCAAGCGGTAGAAGATGGATGGATGGACTCAGATAGTCTACTGTGATCAATTGTTGCTTCATTTCATGCATGAGAAGAGTCAGAAATCACATCATTTAAGTTTAAGTTTATCATTTGAAGTGATTTGGGCGAAGTTTGCACTACTTTCTCACTCTCAGTATGATTTTGTTTTGTGGTAAGTGTTCAATTTCTATAGATGATACAACAATTGTGAAAATTCACCAGTGAATATACCACATTTCAAGATTTCCCATTAAGACTCAGCCATCTTTGTGAGCTCAGGCAGAATATCAACCGGCGCCATGTCGGACATGAAGTGCACTATATAGTGCACAGAAGCCTGTAATGAAGACCTGTCCGTAGTGCGCCTACATAGTGAGCGTCAATCCATTCGGAACACAGCGTCAGTGTTCCACTAATGAGCGTTATTAGCGGCACGTGCGGTTAGTCAAAGCTCGACCCGATGCGCGTTCACTGTTAGCACGGCGTTTTTAAGGCTCAAATTTACTCATTCCGTGTTACTATTGTGTGTCTTTTCTTCGTGTGTCACACAAAAACAAGTTTTTTTTTCCCATTCAAATTAGTTCCGGTAAGTTTGAAATACGTTTGGGAACAACGATGTAGGTTTTGAGTGAAGCTAACATGCTAACGCGGGTGTTTGTGGCCGCAGGTGACGTTTGCGTTTTTTTTTTTTTTTTCTTTTTTTTTCTTTTTAACTGTAAGAAAACGCATTCTACTTGTATTAAACGACAAAAATATGAACATATAAACTGTCTTTGTTTATTATTTATTTCTAGTCTTGCAAAAGCTTTGATAACTTTTTTTTTATTTTTTTTTTTTTATGCGTAGTTCGCGAATCGAACGAGTCGACTCTTTTTAATCGGCTCTATTAGGTAAGCTGAAAGCTATGAGCCGACTCTGACACATGAGCCGGTTCGTTTGATTTATTGATCTATTTATTTATTTAAGTGATTTTTTTCATTTATTTATGTCGTACCATATTTCGTCTGGTGGTTTAGGGAATGTGAACACCTATCAGGATAAATGGAAATTAAGCACAGGAACAATTATTTCTGTATATGTCAATGTCCTGATTTTAGATATTTAAATAGATGTATAACACACTATACAGGATATAATGTTGTTTAGAAGGCAACAATTTCCGGTGTAATTAGGCAAAGAACAATTATTACTGGTCAAAAGAGTTTGGCAAACTTTGGTTTATTAAAAATAAAAAAAAGATCCACTGAGTCGTTTGGGAGTCGAATTCTAAATGATCATCTTTGTATTTGTGGTCAACACTAATTTCCTGTAGACATACTGGTCTGTATCTCGATCAGCTAATTTAACTTTCCGCAGTTTAATAGAATGGACAACGAATAATTCTGTTATTCCCTCACCTTACGGCGCTCCAGTTCATTTTCTATCTGTTCTTTGTGGTCCGGACAGGTTAAAGTGGTGCCAGTGACTAGAAAATGCTGCTGTCGCCTCTCAGGCCTCTTGTGCCTCTGTCGGCACTCGCTCTGCTCAGCTGGTGTTGGTACACCTTTAGGAGGAAGAGGAACCTATGCGATAGAGCTGAGGAAGAATTGTTGCTCTCCTCGGCGGCTAGAAAGCAAAGTATGGCGGCGAACGTTGCGATACAGGAAGCTGCTGCCAATGGAGCTGCACTGGCAGCACAGGATGTGATGAAACACTGCCATTTTCAGTCACAGGAAAAACAAGAGGGTAACCAAAATCTTGACTGTACCTTCTCTCAGCTTAGCAGTACCACGGATCGCTCGTCCGTCACGTCTGGGGCCTTACAAGCCGCTGTTCTCGTCTCTACGCCGATTGTACGACTTCTAAAAGGAACTCGTCCGGAACCAGAAGGGGAGGTTTCCAGAGCTCAAGCGTCTGTACTTCTGGCCGAGAAGCCAGAAACGGAGCCGGAAAAGCAGGACGACACCGTTCAAGGTCTTTCAGACTTTAAAGCGATCGAGACGGAGGCTTTCGCAGAGCGGGACACAGGGATCATGTGCGCCGAAAAACACGGAGCCGCTAACGCGTCTGAAAAGCGAAGTGAAGGAGGCCCGAGCGAAGCCGACGGCCTGGCCGTCGAGGTTCTTGACGGTGCTACAGGAGAGATCCGGGCAATCGGTGGTGGCGTTTTAAAAAGAAAAGGTCACTCGGAACTGAGGGTAACTCCACTAAGCCAAGTGCGACTTCGAAAAGAAATGGATGAGAAGAACAGTTTAGCGGTCACTAAGGAAGGTCTCGGTCCTCTTACTAAGACGGCGGAGGAAAGCGTCTCTTCAGCACACACGCCGAGTGACCCCCCTTCAACGTTCCCAGCAGGAGAGGATTCAGGTTGTAGCACGTGCCATTCAGAGGATAGCGTAGATGCCGAGAAAGCCTCAAGCAAGTCTCGAGCTGTGGAGAAGACGTCGTCCGCTGTTCCGGTATCTTCAGAAAGGCGCTACACCGCAGCCCGAAAAAATGAAAAGCTCTCAAGACAAAAGTCAGATGCCTGTAAAGGTTAGTCTGACTCCAACAGAGAGATGTCCCTTACACTTTCTGATCAGGTTTTTAAACTGTTTTTAAGTTTCACTACTACTTCAGGGAATCCGTGCATTTGTTGGATTAACATGCCGTAAGTTTTGGAGTAAGATGCCTACAATGGCTGCTTGGTCAAATGCTCTATTACAGGTGCTAACGGAGTACAGTGTGTGAACGGAGAGAGCAGGGTCACCAGCAAAAGAGCCACACAGTCGAGGAGTTCACCCCACACTCTGTGGAACATTGAGGTGCCATCTGTGAGTGTCTGATTCCCGTCGAACACTGCTTCAATACGTCGGAGAAGTGACTCATTCTTCCTACTGTCAAATGTGCTCAAGACTTTTTTTTTGTGGCAGCACCTCATTGGGAGATTAATTGGAAAGAAAGGGACATGTATCTCTTCCCTGAAGGAAAGTTCTGGCGCGAAGATCTACGTGTCAACTCTTCCATACACGTTCGAGTTTCAGGTCTGTCACATCGAGGGTGAGTTTGCTCCTCAACCGAAAATTGTTAAATTGTAATGGCTCTCTGTGTCCACTTGGAGGCAGCAGCACGCTTTCTAATTCCAGGCTGTTCTGCTCAGGGTCTGAGGCACAGGTGGAGAAAGCTCTGGCATTGATCCGGAAAAAGTTCAAAGATTTGGATCTGAGCAACCGGTTGAGCAGTTTACAATCTGCTGCAGTCCATCCTCTCCCCGTCACTTCCTGGGTAAGTAAGCGGCTGCTATTTTTATATCCATCAGCAGTATAGAAATAGATAAAGAGCAGCTGCTTTTAAATTAAAGGCCTTGATTTTGATTCTGTGAGGGTGACATCGGGTTTCGTTTCATGGGCAATATCCTTCTAAACCATAGATTGATCTTTCAGTTCTCATATTAAGACATTTTTTAAAACACTAATTGGCTTATTTTTTGCCGCATGGACGACAGTGGGTTAATCCCTTTTATTGTTTTTGTTAAGGATCATTTAAGTAATTTATTCAATTATAGACACTCTACCCTTTTCTCATTATTCTGCTTCCTGTGAGTCGCGATCTTTAAAACTGCCATTTTGAAAATAGATGCACGCACTAAAGTCACGGTTGAACTTCGGATTTGATTCGACCTGTAGCCCAGGCAGTAAAATATTTTTTGCGTGTGATTTCAAAACAAACGTTAGACCACCCCCTTTTTTTTTTATTTGTGCTTTTATTTATTTAATAATTTTTTTTAAAGCCCCCAAAATACATCTGAAAACTGTCTGCGTTCCAGTTCATCCTAAAGGTGTTCAGTGGGGTTGAGGTCAAGACTCTGGGGCACAGGGGCGTTGGACTCTGCTCTTGAAGGGATCATCTTACTGCTAGTACATACAAAGACATTCTAGACAATCGTGTGCTGCTTTCAACTTCGTAGCAACAGTTTGGCGAAGAACCACATATTATAGGTGTGATGGTCAAGTGTTCGCATACTATTAGATCAGAATTACCAAATACATGTTTTGTTTTGTTTTTTTGTGAATGTGATCATACAAAGAGTTTGTGTGTGTGCGCATTGGTATCTAGCTACTGCTCCCTCAGGATGGAACTGTGGAGGTCATTGTACCGCGGGTCGAGGCAGCAAACTACCTGTTTGTTCAGCAGCACACACACCCCACCTATTACGGCCTGCACAGTCTCTCCGAGCAGATGCTCTTCTGCTACAGCCATTCAGGATGCCCTAGCCTGCCCACTCCTGTGGAAGGTACATCATACCAGCAAGCTCCATCCATCCATCTCCACCCCCCCCCCCCCCCCCCCCCCCCCAGGCTTATTTTTTTATTTTTTTTTTACAGCTTTGTATGGGATTGGACCTGAAGACCTGCGAAAATTACTCAGGTTTTCTTATTTTCACAGGTCTGATTTCGTGACGTTACCTTTCCAAGCGTCTGAAGTTATGTTGGAAAACATCGCGCCTTCGCCAGGTATGTGAAGTCATGGTAAAATAATACTTTCCACACTCTCAGTCCTTTATTCAAGGCGTAATTATTTCGTACAGGAAGTTACCTTTTCCAGCGTCTTAATTTTAGAATCGTGTTCAGACCAGAATAAGTTTATAGATTTTATTTTATTCCATATCTGCACACACATTGCGTGTGCTCCATCGCTGACATCAGTGTTTGCAAATCAGCCGCGAACTTTCAGAATGCTGTTCCTTTTTATTCCGCAGGAACAGGGAAGTTTTCAACTGAGGCCAAAGAGGCTCTTGAGGAATTAACACAAAGTGTTCCTTTAATCATGAAGGTGAGACACTGATATCACGAACATTCATGCCCCCCCCACCCCCATTTGTTTTGATCTACTTCTCAAAAGGATAAAGCACCGCTTGAGTGTTTTTTTTACTTGCTCCTCTTTGTGATCCGTATCGGACGTCATCAGTATGCCGCAGGAGGACTTTTGTCTAAAGTTACCGCTCGGCTTTAATCATTTCTCTTGAGTGAAAGTGTGTGTTTCTGTTCTTAGGTGACTGGCAGTCAGAACGGACTGCCCTTAGTGCACATGTGGAGATATAGAGGAGAAGAGGTTTGTATTGATTGATTACTGTCATTTAAAAATTTGCAGAGCTGCATGGATACCATTTTGGTACTTGTCGATTACTGATATCAAATTGGGTAACCTACTTGGTATTAACCAATCAGGAGGCACTTGTTTTTTTTTTTTTTTAAATGAGCAGCTTTCAAACATGCCTTGATTGTGTTCTTGCTTAGATTTTGCACTGGACCCTAATGTTGCTAGAAAATAACCAAATCACCTTTTCTATAAATACATGCCCATTTTTTTAATCTAAATGGGGGGGGGGGGGGAGTCTGAGCCGCCGCCGCCTTCTCCGAAAAGATCATTCGGGCGGCTGTGGCTCAGTCGGTAGAGCGGGTTGTCCACTAATCCACTAATCGTAGGGTTGGTGGTTGGAATCCCGGCCCGGGTGATCCCATGCCGAAGTGTCCTTGGGCAAGACACTGAACCCTAAGTTGCCCCCGATGGCAAGCTAGCACCTTGCATGCAGCTCTGCTACCATTGGTGTGTGAGTGTGTCTCATTTGTAAGTCACTTGTAAATGTAAAAATGATATTTCTGTAAAGCTGCTTTGAGACAATGTCCATTGTAAAAAGCGCTATACAAATTGATTAATTATTATGAATTCTGGCTCTTCGAGACGGTGGCCCCATGACTTTAAATATTCAGCTACACAACAAAGAATTCATTTACATTTTTTTTTTAATATATACTTTTAAACCTGTTGGTACATCACACTGCATCCTTGCTCGGTGTACAGTAACCAGGAAGATGGCGTCTCTCCTATGTGCTGATTTTGTAGATGATTTCGGTGAACGGAGCACTGGTGGAACGTGGGCTTTGTTCATGGTTGGACAGCCAGTGATGGTGAAGCCCTGTACTGTACACGTCTACTTCACCTCTTCTCCCCTTAGTCTGTACTCTTTGCTCACACGGGCCTTGGTGCGCTTACACCCGTGCTCCTTGTATTGTGTAGAAATCCTGCGATTTAAATTTCTGCATATGAAAATTAACTGACTTCCTTGAGGGGGGGGATAAATAAATAAATAAATAAAAGAGAGAAATTATATTTGGGGGTGGTGGGATTAGCATGAACTTTGGAGCAGGTCAAATTGTAGTACTCATTACAGTATGTTTATCATCATTTCTGTATTCTACGATTGAAGGAGTTTTTCCTGATTTGGAAAGATTTGTAATGCTCAATTGTTTCTTTGTATCTCTGAAACTTTGTCAGGATATGAGTGAGTGTGTGTATATACTGATTTACGTCTAATTTGTTATTGCGGCTTTGTTACTGTCACATTTTTAAAAAGAATTTGTGTTCTTTTTCTGCACACTTTTTTTCCTCGTTTTTTAAAAATGGGGAATCTTAAGTAGGATGTGGATGTAATGTGAGCCTACTGGCTTCAGTCTGCTAGGCTAAAGCACAGATTAAAGAAAAACATCTTTCTAAAGAAAGGCACTCTGTGTGTGTGTGTGTGTGGGGGGGGGCGGGGGCGGGTGTTACTATCTTTGCTATATTAAGATAAAAAATGAAATTAAAGAAAGCCTCTTAGTGTGCTGCCGTGTATGAATCACATCATTAACACCCGGTGTTTGTGTGAGGATTTTTTTTCTTCTGCTTTTGTGTCTTAAAATTACTTTTTTTTTTTTTTTTTTTTTTTATTATTAAAAGTGTCTGTGTTCCCTTTTCATAAGTTAATTTGGGTACAAAAGTAGACATGGGCAGTGCGATTCTCATCTCAGGACTCAGATTAAGACCTTTCTCAGAGCTGATCTGAAGATGGCATTTGAAATATTAAGCACAATATATAAATGGCTTATAATAATTTGCTATTTTATGTCAGTTAAAACTTATAAAATGTGAAAAGACTGCTGGGTGGGCGGGACTTCTGACCGCCTGTCAATCCATAGGATGTTAATAAAAGTTGGTATACAGATTTATAATTTATGGCTTATTTATTACATATAAAATACAAATAAAGGTGATAAACATTGCTTGCTTTAAAACTGTCTTTTAGTCGCATTTAAGTTTTTGAACGCAATCGTTTTCCTTTAAACTTTTGGCGGTGAACACATTTTAAAATACCAGAAATGTGGTAGTTAAAAAAAAAAAAAAAAAAAAA